>JAWZYT010001594.1:0-100000 GCA_034508575.1 Petrolisthes manimaculis | reverse complement strand
ACTATACCTATCTCTCTGTCAAGGAGCTTACGACTAGCATATGCCACGGGATGGGGAGTATCCTCTGTATACTGTAGGAGAACAGCACCCAAGCCATGGTTGGACGCGTCTGTCCGAAGCACGAAGGGACGACTGGAATCCGGGAGTTGTAGAATGGGATGAGAGTGTAGTGATGTCTTCAGGTGTTCGAAACAAGTCAACAATTCATCTGTCCATACCAAAGATTCAGGAGCACCTTTCCGAAGCAGATCTGAGAGGCTGGAAGTATAAGATGAGGCATTAGGAATAAATGCCCTATAAAAAGATACCATACCCAGGAATGATCGTAGCAGTTTCTTTGTCCCAGGAGGAGGTACTCTCATTATCGCCTCTACTTTATTCTTCTGAGAATGTAGAGTGTATCCATCTACCACAAATCCCAAGTACTGGATTGAATTGAATCCAAAGCGACACTTAGACGGACGTGCTGTCAATCCATGTTGTCGTAGGCGTTGAAGTACGGTGAGAAGAGCCTGGAGATGAGTTTCCCACGTCTGTCCATAGATGAATATATTATCAAAATAAAATGTAACTCCACTTAGGCCAGCCAGGACAATCCTCATTAGTCTAACGTAGGTGGCACAAGCCGTGACCAACCCAAAAGGAAGTCTAGTAAACTCCATGAGGCCAAGGTGTGATGGAAATGCAGTGCAAGTCATTGCTCTATCGGTTAAAGGCACTTGATAGTATGCCTTGGTTATATCTATCTCTGAGAAGTACTTACTGCCATAGAATTTATGAAGGTCTTCCGTGATGGATCCGATTGGTTCAGCATCGAAGGTAGTGATGGAATTCAGCATTCTGAAGTCTATAGCGAGGCGGTAACTGCCGTCAGACTTCTTCACCATCAGAACAGGTGAGCAATGAGGTGAAATCGATGGTTTGATGATTCCCTGAGCAAGAAGTTGTTCCACTTCCTGTTCAAAGAAAGGTTTTAAGTGCAGAGGAATAGGATAATGTTTAGGTTTTATACGCTCAGTTGTACAAACATCTATATCATGCTTAATGGACAGGGTACATCCTGGTATTTCAGAAAGAGTGTCATGGAAATCTTCCATGATGCATTTGAGATCGTCTCTTTGTTCTTCAGTCACCATATTTCCTACTTCTGGAAATTTATTAGAGTCTGGGGTAGACAAGTTTTGGACTTCGCAAGCAACAGTCGGTTCATCCAGGAGGGTTGCTTGGTTCACTGAGGTACGACGATGATATCTCTTCAGGAGGTTAGCATGATATAGCTTAGGCTTACCCTTATCATTAATCCCGTAATTCACTTTATTTTTCCGTTCAATAACTGTATATGGCCCACTCCAAGACATAAGTAACTTGCTCTTAGAATCGGGGAGGAGGACAAGTACTTCATCTCCCTGTTTAAATTGCCTGTCTTGTGATCGCAAATCGAAGTAGGACTTATACTTCATTGCACTGACATCATTCTCAGCAGCAATCTTGGCACATTCTGCCAGCTTATCCTGGAGTTCAATCACATATTGAAAACATGAACGTTGATCGTCATCTAATTTGGCATCTTCCCACAAATCTCTTAGAATGGAAAGAGGTCCTCTTACTCTTCTGCCATACAGCATCTCGAAAGCAGAGAATCCTGTTCGATCACTTGGCATTTCTCGAAGTGCAAATAGAGTAGCAGGGAGGTATCTGTGCCACTCACGAGGCTTGTCAGAGCATAATTTCCTCAAAGAAGCTTTCAAAGTAGCATGGAATAGTTCCACTCTTCCGTTACCACTTGGATGGTAAGGGGTAGTGAAAAGTGGCTTAGTACCGAGTAACCTATGAAGTTCTCCCATCATCTTAGAGGTGAATTGAGTTCCTCTATCTGATAGAATCTCTGTAGGGATGCCTACCCTAGAGAAAATAGTTAGCAATGCTTCAGCAACAGAAATGGAAGTGATTTCCTTTAAAGGAACTGCCTCTGGGAAACCAGTAGCAAAGTCTATCAGTGTTAGCAAATAACGATGTCCTTCCGATGACGGAGGTGAGAGAGGTCCAACTATGTCCACAGCCACTCTCAGGAAGGGTTCAGTTACAATAGGAAGTTGTTTCAATGGGACTGGTTTAACTTTCCCTTTTACAGACATTCTCTGACACTTGTCGCAAGATTTACAGAATGTTCTTATGTCACTCCACATGCCTGGCCAATAAAACTGTTCACATACTTTCATACCTGTTTTACGATGGGATAGATGACCAGCTAATGGGCTTTCATGAGCAAGGGTTAACACTTGTCGACGACACTCCGATGGGACAACAAGTATTCTTTTCCCGCCATGGGTGTCTGAGATCGACGAGCGGCAGATCCGGTAATACAATCCATGGCACAATTCATAACCATAAGTAGATCCAGTCCTAGTCACCTCTTCTTCACCAGTAGATGCCTTGTCCCTTATAGCAGAAAGAAATGGACATGAAGCCTGTAACCGGGAGAATTCATCAGGGTTTACAGATAATGGTTCAAGCAAGGGTAACACAAGTGGGTGAATCTTCTTAGCACGACCAGCTCACGTCTGAACTGCTTGTACGTTTTCTTCAGGAGTCTGCTGGAGATAAGCCTTGTCTGGATCAGGGTCATCAGGTGGGCGTACTCCTGGAACATTACCTATTAGGATACTACAAAGTTTTATCGGGGCTCTGACAGCATCGACCCATCCTTCCAAATATGGACAACGAATGTAACATCTCACCAATGGAAAGTCGTCTACTCGCCCCAGATAGTCTGTAACAGAGACCCTTTTACAACTCGACACGTCTACATCTGGCAAAGCTTCTTCTGACACAACCACACAAGTACAGCCAGTATCTCGAATGATTGTGGACACTCTCGAACCATTAATAGTACCAGAAGTAAAATATTGTTGGGGTGATGGTTTAGAAAAGCAAACTCCAATTTTATAGGGGGTCTTTGCTTCATGTGTAAATTTGGATTTAAACAAACTTGGATTTTGAGGACAATTTGGTCTAATGTGGCCTACCTCTCCGCAGTTGTGACACTTCATAGGAGCTTTCCGGACCAGAGGTGGAGAAGTTTGGTGTGGAAAATCCTTCACAGGGCTGTAGGGCTTCTTGGGACGGTCCATAGCTTGTCGATTCCTGGGATAAACATTGTGAGCTGCAGTCCAGATATCTGCTCGTCGGACAGCTTCGGATAAGGACTGGACATCATTCTCCTTCAGGAACATACGAAGCTCTGGGTTAAGAGAAGCTAGGAACTGATCCAAAATAATGAAAGATTTTAAAGATGAGTAAGTTTGCCCCACACCACAACAGTCGAGATTAATAGAAAATTGTTGAAAGGCTTCACCAATACCAATTCTAGCAGACCTAAAACTACTCCTATAATGATCTGAAGTCTTGCGAAAACTCCTCAATAGAGCTGCTTTCAGCTGTTCATAGTCTCCCATCACTTCATCGGATAGGGTAGTGTAAATGTCTGCTAACTTACCCGTCAGAAGACTTCCCAGTTGGATAGCAAATACACTTTCTTCAATGTGTAGCAATGAAGCGATACGCTCAAAACGAGTGAAGTATGAAGCCAAGTCTTCATTTTCTTGATATCGGGGTAAAGACGGACGAGGGGTTGAAGTCGCATCTGTAGACATTGAAGCACCCATTGTTTCCGAGGGTGGAGCTCTTCGTATATCAAGTTTAAGTTGTTCAAGAGCGAGAATATGCTGACGTTCCTTTTCTCGTTCTTCTAACACCTCTCTTTTATATAATCGTTCCCGTTCCTCTTTCTCTCTTCTTTCTAGTTCTCTTTCCTCCCGCTGTCGGGACTGTTCACTAGATACAAACTCCTTTAACTCCTCGTTCTGGTATCCAAGGTCTCGACCAAAGTTAACCAACTCCTGAATTGACGACATTGCAACAGTAGAATAAAATATATACAACAAGATTGTTACCTAAAGAAAATAAGAAATAGCCAAAAGATACAGTAACAAATAACCAAGAATGGCAACAACAAAAATACTAACAAACAGCGAACACTGCCGCAAACAGCAAAACAACAACAACAATAACAAAATAGTTCAATGCCAGAAGAGTTACCTCTGCACCTGACAATATTGGGATCACAAACCAGAGTCCAGCAAAGACGCACCTGGCGTGTCTATACAAACAATAAGATCCCACAACACTCAATCACCAAACATTTACTTCCGAGCCCAAAGACAGCAAGTGGGGATAGGAAGAAACATCTGATACCCACGGCGATTAGTGATGAATCCTAGACTTCTTGATCCGTCGAGCCTGGGTTGATGGAGGAATCCGGGCGAGGTCGCCACTTGTAGAGGAAAGGTAGCTCAGTCGTAGAGATGGAGTTTTGACAGAGTACTCCTCTGTATTGCACCAGATATCCCACTCAATAACATCACCCAGCAAGTCCCGAGGATAATGGAAGTCCAAAAGTAAAAACAATTCCCACCTTTAATCAACGTTATAAACAAGTCACAAGACACACCACCCACAAATAACACTCGCCACTGGTACAGCAATAAGTCACACACAATTATCATTCGCCACTTGTAGCACAATAAGTCCAGGGGTGAACACGACTCTTCAAGGTGGTAGCAGCAGGGTCGGTAGGCTACACAATGTGGGAGCGACGCTCAGACCACACTTAGTACACTTGCAAGTACTGTAGACAGTGTAGAGTAAGTAGAGTACGTAGAGTAAGTAGGTGTGACACGGAAACGGCCCAGTGACCGTGACAACCCGAAGAGTAGTCTCTGGTGGAGGACAGAGAAGGTGGAGGTGTGAGAGCTCTGGAGTCTCAGTCTGCTCTGCCCGTTGTTGAAGGAAGCAGTCCATGACGTTGGCTTGGTTTGGAGTCGAGACTGACAAACAATACAGCATGAGCTAGAAAATATGAAACAGATATACACTCCGAATCATATGAAAATGAACTGGATGGTATAATGAACCCATTAGATTAATACTTAAGCAAATAAGGTAGTTTTCCCTTACATATATATATATATATATATATATATATATATATATATATATATATATATATATATATATATATATATATATATATATATATATATATATATATGCAAATAAATCACTTGGTGGCACGTGATCCAGGAAAATGCGTAAATCCACAAGGAAGGAAAAATAATCACGGAGTCCCAAGCGCTTTCGTGTAATTCACATCTTCAGGGTTCTTTCCCCTGAAGATGTGAATTACACGAAAGCGCTTGGGACTCCGTGTTTATTTTTCCTTCCTTGTGGATTTACGCATATATATATATATATATATATATATATATATATATATATATATATATATATATATATATATATATATATGATTATATCTATTTATCTATATCTATCTATTTATATCTATCTATCAATCTATATCTATATCTATCTATCTATCTATCTATATCTATCTATCTATTTATCTATCTATCTCTATTTATCTCTTTATATCTCTCTATCTCTATCTCTATTTCTATCTCTATCTATCTCTATATCTATATCCTATTCCCGCACCCCCCCCCCCCCCTCGACCCCCTTGTGCATTAGAGAGAGAGAGAGAGAGAGAGAGAGAGAGAGAGAGAGAGGTGTGTGTCTGTGTTTGTGTGTGTTTGGGGAAGGGTGAGTGGGGCTTCTGAAAGTGTGTGTGTGTGTGTACAGTATATAAATATTACCAACACTGAGTCGGAACAGTGAGTAGGCTATCGAAGAAAACGGGGCTGTTTGAGGAACAACAACAACGGTTCCTGCTCAGCCCAGCCCTTGCGTGGGTTCGAACCCTTCCCCTCCCTCAACCCCCCCATTGATCATTGAAAAAAAAATATATATATAGGGCAAAGACACTCCCGAGGTTTTAACAATCAAACTTATGTAAAAAATTTCACTCATGTCAAAGGATGAGGGCGTGCATAGCGGCCATACAGACAGACAGAGTGTTTTATATATTAGAAGACTAAATGGACATTTGAAAATTACCACAATGCAACGCATACTTTTATAATCTCCTGACAAATCTAAGTGCATTTTCACGCTCTGATATAGTCATAAATTGTGTCAGAATCACATTTTCAACACAACAATATGAAATATAACGCCACTATAATCACTTGCGGTCACTATGTAAACAACACATTTGACGGCAAAGAGCTTGTATATCACTTATGATATATAAATAAATTATATAAGATATTAAAGTACAAACATTTAGCTGTCTTCTGGTGTATTTGTGAAGACTAAATATGATATCTGTAGGATGGGTAGCTAGCCCAGACTGACATCAACTAAAAATTCACTTTCTACTCTATTTACATATCAAAGTACATTTTCACACTCTAACTCTGTATTAAAATATGTGAGAATTACACTTTATATCACAACAATATGAAATATAATATTATTGTCATTTTTACATACAGCTCCGGACAGATCAATGGACCACACTTCTTCCGCCATCGACTTGGTATGTGCCTCAACGGATATGGTATCACTGACAGGTGGAGGAGGGAGGGGAGAAATGTGGGCGGAGTTATATAGGGGGGGTAATGTGGGAGTCTTTACCACGTAGCGTTACCAATCTTCAGCCCTCCAGAAATTTGAATCCCGAACCACTTGTGATCATGGATGTGAACCACTCACTTGCAGGTGGTAGGAAAGGAGGGGTTGGGTTGGAGAGAGGGGGTAAAGTTCACCAGTGATCGAGATGGAGAGAATTATTGGTCAAGTAGCTAAAGATTATAAACGAACAAAGCTGACTGTCGCCTTTATTATGTTTTCTTATGTAATCTAAATTCAATTCTGATGCTACATTCCATGGTATATTCTTTATTATTTTAAATTAATCCAGATTTAACTAATACAATTAACACGACACCAGTTTTTGATGACTAATATATCAAGCCATGCACCACCTACTCTGTGTTGAAATAAATTTCAAATAGCCTAAATCCTTTATCGTTACCCTGTATCATTCACGACATTTTCTAAGAAACGTTTATTGTGTAACTGGTTACCAAAGGATAATAGTTATAGTGTAAGATGTTAATTACCCAATAACTACTCCATCTGTTCTTCCTCACCCCGTCCTCCCTTATTCAATTCCCTGTTTCCTCTCCCTCCATCCCACCATTCCTTACTCTTCATCTTACCACCACCACCACCATCATTCTGTGTGTTGCTGCATAATCTGTTAATGCGCAAACAAGACCACAATAGAAATAAAAGTGATATTTGGTATGCAAATACAATCCGATATATATGACGAATATATTTATTACCGTTATTTATTTATCTAAGGTCAACATCTAGGCCAGACATTCAGTCGCCAGTGTTAGTGAACCAATCACAAGATTTAGAGGATATTGCGTCAGCTGTAATGTTATTACTAATTAAAACAGGGAAACTTGAAATCAGACATTTATTGGTTATTGTTTACATGACTTTGTCAGTTTGTGATAGCTCCACAAGTCCTCGTCACGAAGCATTCAAACCCATAATCCAACTGGGTCTGTAGGCACCACATTGTAAATGATAAACACGTTGGTGTCATACAATAATAATAACTGTTAACTTATTATAACCTGAACTTTTTACTTCGACCTCACGTTTGCATTAATCATGTGTAATGTTTGTTTTGTTTTCATATTATTATTATAAGCACCTATATATGTATTGCATTAGACCCTTAGCCACGATGAGATACAGTGTATACACTATTTATATACACTTCTATGAACACATTAATTAAGGCTTGAAAATTAATACTGTAGATTACATATTTCATTTTATTACTCATCAATTTGTTGCTAGTATCGTGTCCTACCACCCTCCTTCCCAATGACAGCCACCAGTCGCTCGGGCATTGAGGCACCATACCTCCTCACTATATCGAGTTTTCCCCGAAAAATCTCCCATTGTGTTCTGGTGTGCCATAACAACTCTGCTGTGGTTCTCTGTCGTTCCGGCTCCCACGTGTTAACGATAAAACCCCATACATTTTCTAAAGGGTTCATATCGCAGTCTTAACTAGACAAATCTATCACCTGCAAATCATCATGAGCAACAAACCATTCTTAATCATTCCTGGCCATATGGATAGGGCATCGGTCGTGTATAGGACAGATTAAGGTGAGTAGTTGAAAAGAAATTAAAAACATTTAGAATATCTGCTTCATTATGTTGCATTTGATCGATCCATTAAATAAAGACACTGTCTTTAGCTCTCCCTGTATTCTGTTCACCCCTCATGCTGGCAGTCCCCCTCTTTATCACCTTTTCTTCAACTTCAACCTATATTTTTCAAGTAACTGGCAACCTCACACAACCTCCTCTCCCCTGTCTTCTCTCTCTCACGTCCCCTTCCTTCCTTGCCTTCTGTAGTATTCGTTATCTTTTCTTTCTCATAATTTTAACCTTCTCATTCGTTCTTTGAAAGTTTTAATGACATAGGCCTTTCTCCCTCATCATCCATAGTCCTTCAAATTTATGCAAACGAAAGGATATGATAATAGTTATGTAGAACAAAATGTTGGCATTTACGCATTCTTGCTTGCATAATCCCACCCACAGCATTTCTCCTTAAAACAAAAGGACTCTAGGTTTCATGTATTTCCATTTGCCAAAATGTTGCTAGTTTGAATTATGGGCATTTCTTATCAAAATCTATATGTAGATATATTAACTTACTTTTACTTACGTACAGCATTACTGTGCAGAACATGTGACACAATATGAACCACAAGGACATAATGCTAGTCAACGTAATTCTCATGAATCTTTCTATATGCTACTGAAAACAATGTTTTATGCTCTATTACAAAATTATGTTCTCAGAATGATATTGATAACCAAATATAATGAAAACAGTATAAAGAAATTAACATTTATTGCACAACAAAGATGAAACTGCCTTGATGCTATTGTTTCAAGGGAGTAACCAGCCCACACTATATATATATATATATATATATATATATATATATATATATATATATATATATATATATATATATATATATATATATATATATATATATATATATATATATATATTGTCACGAGTCAAATTTGATCGTGACATGTTAATCGATGAAGTATAGGAATAATGCTTTAGTAGCCAAGCCTAGTGGTTGAGAAAGCGAAAGGCAGGAGTGTGCGAGGTAGAGAGTAGGAGCACCGTTCATGTTAGAGCCTGAGTACCTCCCCCTCTCTGCCGTTAAATCCTTCGTTTCCCCACTCGTTGGCTCTGTAATTATTGATTTTGCGTACACACAGTTATTCTTTTAAACTCTCCATATGATTCGTGAAGAGGATAATTACCGTGATTAATTTACGTGGCGTCATTACAATTGCATGTATGGCTGGGTGTGTGAATGTGTATAATATGAGGTTCTAGTCAGACAGACAGTAGGATTCAAACTATTGTGTGTGGCGCCTGTGTATCGATCGATCCACAGTTGGTAGCTTGGGGGAGGAGCTTATAGCCTGGCTGGGGATTTCTCGTGATTTAAACTTCAGTTCATCTCCTACTCGTATTCAGCATACACGTAGCCTCGTGGCGCTCTAGCTCTCGTTGGAGTAGCAGCCTACAATGGTCGAATTCATTCAGTTACGGCATACTAATGATTCGTGATCGAGTGCTGGGTGTGTGTTTGAACATTGAAAATTGCGAGTGGGAGGACAATTCATGTATGAGTATAGAAAAACTCTCATACGTGAATAATTTGAACTCCGAGTTCGGCTTCACCATCTTGTAAAACATACGTGGCTCTCTCGACCTCTCGTCTCGTTAACGTAACACACAGGGGGACAGTGAATGCCAGAATATTCTCGGTGCCATTCACCAGTCTTTTCTCTAGTGCTTCACGGAGTCACTCTTGTTGTTGTTACTTGCAACAGAAAAAGCAAATGATACGAGGTAAGGTTTTATGCCAATGTAGCGTTCTGCATCCTACTTGGTGTAATATATATAGAAAAACGAGTGCCATGTGTGTGACTTTGAAAATTACAGATGTGAAGAACAGGTGTCTATGTGAATCTAGGAAACTTAATCACATAGATACTGGAACTCGTATTATTAGATTTATATTTATTATTAATTAAAGTAACAGTAGGAGGTCCTGAAATAGCACCATAAAAATACGAGTGTTTGGGGAATGTAACACCTTGGTTACACACGTAATATTCGCTCTCGTCCACTCATTCACGTGGATATGACGAGTGATAATTACAGATGTGACATTGGAAATTAAATGAGGTGAGACATAGAAAAATGGAGACATAGAAATTGAAGAATAGAAAAATATTGAAGAACAAAGAAAAATAGAAACATAGAAAATGGAGAACAGAAAATCGACTGAACACTCGATGGAAAATAAAGCGAGAAAATATTGTACTCAGGAAGAAAACAACGAGGACAATAACAACACAACTCCGACCGATAGAAAACGGGAGTCATATTAAGAGGTAACTTAAGTATTTAGTTAGCTAGCTTTGCGTGTGGATGAGTGTGAACGTGTGTGACTATATTAATTGATTTCATGTTGGTGTACTGGAAATTTCAATAAATATAGTTAAGCGATTGTGATTGGTTGTTTCATACCCCATATCCCTTCATACTATAATTTATAAATGCATTCATATCGGAAGACCTCACATTAAAAATAAATATGTTGACAAAAAAAGGAACTTGCAATGACGGGGAATAATTTAACCTCTGAAACCTTCTTTGAGCCAACACAATTAAGGTTAATTAATAAAAACCGGGTAAGGTAAGTCAATTGATGAATCATTGCTTACTTGATTATTATATACATTATAATAATTCAATGTTGCACTAGAAAGCTTATAATTGCATGGATCTCCAAGGTGGGCCACAATTTTTTTCAGTTGCGTATATATATAAGCCGAGTTTTCTTCATTTATTTTGTCACAATGGCGCCCAACGTGGGGCTCCTCGATTTTTGCATTGAAATTCCAGTTCCACACATTCACACTTCCACGAGATAGTTAGGATATAATTGTCCAGGAATTAAGGCAATAGAAATAACAGAAAAATATAATTTTTACATGCTACCTTCAAGGATTTATGCTTTAAGCACAACGCTTGGCATATGAAGGTAAGAAGTACTACACAACCCAACATGGGTGTGCTTCTTTTATGACCACATTTTGTACAGGTTGTTGTAACATCACCAGAGCAGCGTGAATTGTTAAACCTAGTACGTGGCCAATATTTTTCTAACAGTAGGCATGATTGATTAATGCTACTGTCTTGTTAGTGGTTCCTGAAGAAAGGGAATTCACTCCACATATGACCAATTGTCTATGTGAATTTAGGACAGATGTCCTGGTGTCTCGATGTTGAGACGGCGTAATGCCAAATTTTTCTAGCGGTAGGCATGAATTAATGCTACTGTAACTTTAGTGGTTCCCGAAACAAGGGAATTCACTCCACATAATATTATGACCAAAGACGTCAATGTGAAATTTAGGACAGATGTCCTGGTGTCTCTGTGTTAGACAGTGTTGGCAAATATTTCTCTCGGTAGGCATGATTAATGCCATCGTAATTTTTGTGTTCCCGAAACAGAATGGGAATTTACTACACATATGACCAAAGTTTGTCTATGTGAAATTTAGGACAGGTGTCCTCATGTCTCGTTGTTGAGACAGCGCAACATGCGCAATGTAATGTTTACTATACATACGACCAAAGCGTGTCTATGTAAATTTAGGACAGGTGTCCTCGTGTCTCTCGATGTTGAGGCAGCGCAAGATGCGCAACATGACATATTTATTCCACATATGACCACAGTCTATGTGAAATTTAGGACAGGTGTCCTCGTGTCTCAATGTCTGAGGCAGCGCAAGATGCGCAATGTTAACATTCAATTCACATACGACCACAGTTGTCGGTGAAATTTTTGGGACAGGTGTCCTTGTGTCTCTACGTTTGAGACAACGTAAGAAAATATGCAATGGAAGGAAATGCAACATAGGAGTTAGAAACAAGCGAGTATATATTAATTCGTACCGAAGTAGCGAAGTTAACCTCTTCGTACGGAGATAACCAGTTGGTGGAGCGTTCCAAAGTTATCTCACTCGTTATTATTGTTATCTCTGAGTGCAACGAGCACAACTCTTATTAATATACATGTATTGCATTTTGTACCATTTTATCCAAACTCAGATTTGGCGGTTCACCTCGGTCTGATGTTTGGATATTGCATTGGGTCTTCCAAGACTTGGGTTCCAGCGGTTATCCCTGATTCGAGTCTTGGATGATTGATTAATATATAATTGCCTTCCAGAATATTTATTGCATTTATTGTCTTACATATTATGTAACAGCTACACAATGAATTACATACACCACACAAATAATCCTTGCTTAAATGTGTACAAATTGTACTAGAATAATTACCAGGGACATTCACTTTGCTTCGGAGTTTCTCCATAGAATTGAAAGGTAACGTAAATGTATGGAGTTTTTCACTCATTGGCAACTGTGAATTTGTACCTGTGATATTAATTTGACACATACATGAGTGAGTGAAGTGTGGATGAGTATTGTGTAAAGTTATACATGCAATGCGCCGTAGCCCTTCACGAGTCGAGACATCGCATGGAGCAATGTCTTTGTGTTTGTGCGAATGTCACGAGTCAAATTTGATCGTGACATGTTAATCGATGAAGTATAGGAATAATGCTTTAGTAGCCAAGCCTAGTGGTTGAGAAAGCGAAAGGCAGGAGTGTGCGAGGTAGAGAGTAGGAGCACCGTTCATGTTAGAGCCTGCGTCCCTCCCCCTCTCTGCCGTTAAATCCTTCGTTTCCCCACTCGTTGGCTCTGTAATTATTGATTTTGCGTACACACAGTTATTCTTTTAAACTCTCCATATGATTCGTGAAGAGGATAATTACCGTGATTAATTTACGTGGCGTCATTACAATTGCATGTATGGCTGGGTGTGTGAATGTGTATAATATGAGGTTCTAGTCAGACAGACAGTAGGATTCAAACTATTGTGTGTGGCGCCTGTGTATCGATCGAATTGTTGAATTGAATTTATTTATTGATGCATCTAGGCATCTGGCGGCGCAACAGCTAGGGTCATATACCGCCCAACACAAAATTATTATCCTCAACTAACAAAATCACAAACTCCCGAAAGGGACACGTATCATAACTAAATTACACACAAACTATAAACATACACCATTACTTAAAGAACGCGTCAACTTAACTAATATATAAAAAAGAATCAAGACTAAATAATATCAAACTATCTAAAAAAACATAAGTATAATAAAATCACAATTTATGGAGGAGGCCAGCCTCCTCCACATAGGAGAGGGTGTTCCCTCCCACACTACAAGCCTCCTCCCCGAGCACCAGGGAGAGACTGTAAGAACCGTCACCCACCCGGTACTCGGAGAGGTGCCTACGACGCAGGTCCCCAAAACCGGGACACTCAACAATAATATGCCTCACTGTCAAAGGGACCAGACAATCATCACAGTAGGGAGGGTTAGTCCTGTCCATTAAAAAGCCATGAGTCAATAATGTGTGGCCAATGCAGAGACGGACAAGAGCCGTCTCCCACTGGCGGGACAGGCCGCTGTAGCTCCACAAACCAAAGCGTTGGCGAATGTCACGGAGCTTGTTAGCCCCGACTGCGTCCCATCTGTCCTGCCAGCAGGAACGAACGGCAGCATCTATAACTCCTGTGCTGTCGAAGGTATTTGAAAAGTTGCTGTCATCCAGACTGAGTAGGTACCTGGAACGATCTGGGTCATTGCCTCAGACTCAGTTTGCTTATCGCAAGGGTTTAGACACTTGTGATGCATTACTCACAGTATCTCACATGGTTCAAGGGGTTTTAGATTGTGGTGGTGAAACTAGGGATGTTCAGCTAGATTTTAGTGCTGCCTTTGATAGAGTTAATCATTCTGCAATTTTACATAAGCTGGGATCAGTGGGAGTGGGTGGTAGTGTGTTGTCGGTTATTGGACAGTTCCTTAGTAATAGGACACATTGTGTTACGGTTGATGGCTCTCATAGTGAATGGATTAGAGTTGTATCAGGCGTTCCTCAGGGTAGTGTACTTGGGCCCATACTGTTTTTACTGTATACTGCTGATATGTACTCTAATTTAGAGAATACCTTGATTGGATATGCAGATGATTCTACTCTTCTGGCTGAAGTGAAGCACCGTGATATGCGCGTTTCTGTCACAGAATCTTTAAATCGTGATCTTCAGAGGATCAGTGATTGGTGTGTGATGTGGGGCATGAAATTAAATGCTAATAAGACTAAGACTATGATTGTGTCAAGGAGTCGTACATTGTTGCCTGGTTTCCCTAACTTGGTGTTAAGTGGAGTGAACTTGGTTGAATCCAGTGATCTTCTTATTCTTGGTGTTCACTTTGATTCTAAATTTACATTTGAGAAGCAATTACGTTTTCTCGCTAAATCGGTCTCCCAGAAGATTGGTATTATGCGTAGAGTTTGGCGAGTCTTTGGTGATCGTAATTTGTTAGTCCGGTGTTTCAAATGTTTTGTGCTCCCTATTCTTGAATATTGTTCTCCAGTATGGGGATCGGCTGCTACTTGTCACTTAGTGTTGTTGGATAGAGTGGTTAGATGTGCAGAATTTATTGCGGGAGGGGGTAGAATCTGTGATCTTGAGCACAGGCGTAGTGTGTCGGCGCTTTGTATGTACTACAAGATCTGGTCTAACCGCCTGCATCCTTTGAATGAGATGCTTCCTGCACCATTTGTAGCTGGTCGTGTCACTCGTGGTGCAGCCTCGGCCCATTGTAACGTGCTAAGTATTCCAGTGTGTAGGACGTCTCAGTTTAAAAGATCATTCATACCTAGTTTAACTGCAACATGGAATGGGTTAGCTGATTCTGTTTTCGAGGGTGTAGGAGTTAGCGGCTTTAAGACTCGTGCTAATCGTTGGCTCTGTCGGTTAGATTAGTTTTTTTTTTTTTTTTTTTTTTTTTTAATATAACTTTCCATGATCGTGGTCGCAGTCTGGGGTCTTCGGATCTATGAATAATTTTATTCTCTCCCAGCCTGTTCACTGATTATTACTAATAATAATAATAAAAAGAAGGTCCACTGCAGGGACAGGATGATGCCAGGCAGGAGGCCGAGAATTGGAGACCACAGCCTTAGCCAGGGCATCAGCTCGCTCATTACCATCGACACCCACATGGGCCGGGACCCAACAGAAAGTGACTTTGCGGCCACGACGACCCAGGAGGACAAGCCACTCAAGGATGGCCAACACCAGGGGATGGGGAGAGTTAAAATTGCACAAGGCCTGCAAGGCACTACAGGAATCACTATAAATAGTAAAAGAAGGCTGAGGGAGAGTAAAAATCACTTGGATGGCATATAAAATGGCCGAGAGCTCAGCAGTGAAAATCGACATGACAGAAGGAAGTCTACCACCACGGCAAAAGTCAGGAAAGACAACTCCAAAACCAACTCCAGCATCAGACTTTGACCCATCTGTGTACACAGGGAGGGACTCCCTGTGAGTGAAGGCATGTTCTAAAAACAGGGAACGAGCCACTGGAGGAGGAAGAGATTCTTTTTTGTCTGTAAAACAGGTGCAGGGAAAAACTTCTGGAAGAAGCCATGGAGCCACCCAGGGGACCCTCACAGGACGAATCTGGAAATCTTCAATTCCCATCTCCTCCATAGCCTTCCTGACTCGGAAGCCAAAGGGCCAAGGTGTACGAGAATGTGAAAGGTAATAATTAGACATGATATCAGATGACACCGCCAAGCAAGGAAGGGAGTCGGGAAGTCGATGTAATCGATGCCAACAACGAACCATTGAGGACTGGCGATGGAGATCTAAAGGTGGTTCGTTAGCGTCCACCAGGAGACTGGGGATTGGTGATGACCTGAATGTTCCAGTTGCCAGACATATCCCAGCATTATGAACAGGGTCTAAAACTCTGAGACGGACATCTGTGGCAGAGGAGTACACCTCACACCCATAATCAAGTTTTGACCTAATAAAAACACGGTATAGGCGAAGGAGGGTGGCCCGATCAGCCCCCCAGGTAGTATGGCTCAGAACCCTCAACAGATTAAGAGCCTTGAGGCAAGAGACCTTAAGTGTACGTAAGTCAAACCCAAGTCAAACGTTTGTCGAAAAGGAGACCCAAAAAGCGAGTCTCCTCGACACAGCGTATCCGATGACCATACATGAATAAGTCCGGATCATGGTGGACACCTCGGATGCGGCAGAAGTGCATAGCAACCGACTTGGTAGGAGAAAATCGAAACCCATGAGAACCAGTCCAACGTGACACTCTGTCAAGGGCAAGCTGCATGCGCCGCTCCGCCACTGACATACGGGAGGCAGCAAACCAGACTGCTAGGTCATCAACGTACATCGAGTTGGCTATACCGTCCGGAAGGGATGAGGCAATGGCATCAATTGCTACTGCAAACAATGTGACACTGAGGACACTTCCCTGAGGGACGCCCTCCTCCTGTGCAACAGATGCTGAGAGAGCTGTACCAACCCTTACAGAAAAACTGCGACCACTAAGAAACTCTTTAAGAAAGCGTGGAAGGCGACCTCGCAGGCCATATACATGGAGCTGCTGCAAGATGCCATATTGCCATGTAGTGTCATATGCTTTCTCTAAATCAAAGAATACACAGACAAGGTGTTGATGTCGTGCAAAGGCCTCACATGCAGCAGCTTCCAACCTGACCAGAGCATCTGTAGTGGAACGATGTTTACGAAAACCCGACTGGGACGGAGACAGAAAATCACCCCGTTCCAAGAAGTATACCAGTCTGACATTCACCATCTTCTCAAATAGTTTACATAAACACGAGGTCAAAGCAATTGGTCGGTAATTGAGCGCAACACTAGAGTCTTTGCCTGGCTTGGGGAAAGGAAGGATGGTAGCAACCCTCCACCCAGAAGGGAAGACACCCTCCACCCAGATTCTGTTATATAAAGCTAAGAGAAATGAGATTGCCTCCTCACCCAAGTGTCGCAACATTTCATATGGGATGTTGTCTGGCCCAGGAGAAGTGTCCCCACAGAGAAAGAGAGCAGAATGCAGGTCTCTCAGGGTGAATATATGGTTATAACTTTCATTCTCATTCCCTGAGAAATTCAGGGCTGTACGCTCCTTGGCTCTTAACTCATGTCTCACAGCCAGAGGTCGAGAGTCACGGCTGGAGACTCTAGCAAAACCCTCCGCCATGGTATTGGCCACTGTCAAACTATCCATAATTTGAACTCCATTGACCTTAACCCCTCCGCGACAGGATAACTATGGATAGCCGCACTGTCAGTCCGGGGCTAGTCTTTTGGCCGATTTTTCCAAAATCGCTCTATTCCACTTACTCTGTACGTCTAAACTACGATACTGAACAACTTAAATTTGGTCTTGTTAGCACCATCAACTCTTCCTCTTTCCAATAAAACCAACCTCAGCTCTCTACAACTCTCCGTTGCCGAGAAATTAAGTGAGGAATGAAGGATACTTTCTCGTGTGAGCGCGGTTGTGTTCGCTTAGGTGGAGTGGCTCTGACGACAACTGAACGTGGCCCGCGCGGGTGGCAGTCAGTGTTGTAAGTAAGCATGGCGCACCACAGAATCGGACACGCACGAGAAATCTAATCCACATCCATCCATGTTTACAGTCAGTAACACACTGACTGACGATGGTGATTTGTAGGGATGGTGGTGAAGTATAGCCAAGTAAAAAAAACCCGCCAAATTGGGCTCGCAAATGCCGACATTGGCAATAGCGGTGCTTCATCCCGCACGGTCACCACATGGCAGGGGTGTAAGACACCACCCGGCCGCTTCCTGGGGCCGTATATGACCGCGGTCCGAACGTTAAGGGTTAAGTACAGGTGGAGAACTAGGAGAAAACTTCCCCCGCCATGTTACGGACTCTCTTGAACACTTGAGTGAGTGGAGTTTTACTATTAATTGAAGACACATAAGCCTTCCAAGATGCACGTTGTGCCTCTTTTAAAACTCGTCTAGCCCGGGCCCTTGCACGTCGGAAGTTCTCTAAAAGAGTTGGGTCCCCACGATTGCGACGAAGGTGAGAGAAAGCAGCGCGCTTCTCCCGCACAGCAGTGGTGCAGACTGGTGACCACCAAGGCACAGGACGTTTGGGAAAGTAGCCAGAATTTTAGGGATAGAGTTGAGAGCGGCAGAGTGGAGTACATCAGTGAAATATGTTACAGCCTCATCAGAGCTACCAAAATCGGCTACTGAAGAGACATGGAGTTACATGGAATCACAGACCACAACAGACCTTACAGTCCACACGGGGTGATCTGATTAGAAGGTCACTGGTAGAGAATGAATATCTCCCCAGTGATAGTCGCAGGTAAGGATAGCAAAGTAGAAGGCTCTCTCCCCACCCTCCAATCCCTCCGGCCTGAGCCGTACTGGAAATAAAGTTAGGAGTCAGAACCTTGTGGAGTTGGTAGAGAAAACTCCACAAGGAAATTTTATAGGAAAGATAGAAAGTAGTTGAAATTTGGCTAACTTGCCACCTGTAATGGGCAAAAAAATTATTCATTAGTAAACATCGAAAGTCGGGGATTAGATGCAAGGTGTTTATCAAGGCGACGTTTGAAGCTGTCTACTGTGTTACATTCTATTACGTTACGGGGAAGCCCATTCCATAAGTTGACGACTCGGTTAAAAAAGAAATTCTTGGATTCGTGTGAGTTAAAAGATTTACCTATGATTTTACAGCCATTACCTCTCGTGTAGTTTGATTGATCGATATTGAAATATTTGTTGCAGTCCATATTGTCTATGCCTTTGATTATTTTGAATACCTGGATTAAGTCGCCTCTCAATCTACGTTGTGCTAATGGGAATAGATTCAATTTATTTAGCCGCTCTTCATACGTTTTGTTTCGTAGACATGGTATCATTTTAGTAACTCTACGTTGGACTCGTTCCAATTTTACTATATCTTTCTGGTAGTACGGGCACCAGGCTTGGACACAATATTCCATAAGGGGACGGACCAAGGAATTATACAAAGTGAGGATTGTATCTTTAGACTTATACTCGAATGCTCTGCCAATAAAGCCGATAGTTTTATTTGCTTTCTTAATTACTTCCGTACATTGCTGACTGGGTTTTAGGTTACTTGATATTGTTACCCCTAAGTCTGTCTCTTGATCCACGCTTTTAATTTGATTACCATTTAACGAGTAGTTTGCAGTTACGTTACGATGTCCGATATGGAGTACTTTACATTTATCTGCATTGAAGGACATTTGCCAAGTTTTCGCCCAATTCGACAATTTATCGAGATTATCTTGCATTTCTTTAGTTTGTGCGTTAGTGAGTACTGTATTTGCAATTTTAGTGTCATCGGCAAACTTCGATATTATGCATGAGAGACCTTCATCTATGTCGTTTATGTAAACTAGGAAACTGACCCTTGTGGCACCCCGCTCGTAACGCCAGTCCAATTAGATGATTTACCATTTATTACCACACGTTGTTTACAGTTTCTTAGCCAGTTCTCTATCCATCTTACGGTGTCGCCTTGGATTCTGTGAGATTTTAATTTAGTTATTAAACGTTTATGGGGAACTTTGTCAAAGGCTTTTTGGAAATCTAAATAAATTATGTCTACTGCTTTACTCTTATCATATTCGTTAAAAATGTCGTTTAAAAAGTCTAATAGATTCGTTAGGCAAGAGCGTTTATTGCGGAAACCGTGTTGAGTGTCTCTGAGTAAGTTATTTTCCTCTAAATGATTTGTAAGTTTATCTCGTATGATTGTCTCTAACATTTTGCATACTACCGAGGTTAGGCTGATAGGGCGATAGTTACTAGGTAAAGATTTGCTGCCTTTTTTAAATATTGGTGTTACGTTAGCGAGCTTCCATTCGTCAGGTATTGTTCCAGTGTGTAATGAATAATTGAATAGCAGAGTCAGAGGTTTTACTATTTCGCTTTTTGCTTCCTTTATTACGTGAGGGGAGATCGTGTCAGGCCCAGGTGACTTATTTTCATTTAATTTATCAATACATTTGTTTACGTCATTTTCTATTATGCTGAAATTATTTAAAACCTCGGTGTTTTCTTTTTGGACTGTTGTTTCAGCTGGTATATCGTTCGGGTTTTCTGTAGTAAAGACTGATGCAAAGAAAGTATTTAGGATACTACTCATTCGCTCTTCATCTGTCGTAAAGTCCCCATTTTCATCAAGAATTGGACCGATAGTTGACGTAAGTACTTTCTTTTGTCGAATATAACTGTAGAACTCTTTCGGGTTTGTCTTACTCTGATTTGCAACGTGTTTTTCAATTTCCTTTTTACTCTGTTTGATTAACTTTTTGGCTTTTCTTCGTAAGTCTGTAAACTTGGCACGGTCGTCATTGTTGGCTGTGATTTTTACTTTATTATGGGCGTTTTATTATGGGCGAAGAAGTTAGCTCTCTAAAAAACTGCCAGTCAGCCTTCTCTAATTTCCACCTAGGAAGACGAGACTGAGGTTCATACTTGTTACCTTCTAAAAGTATAGGAAAATGGTCACTACCATATAAATCTGGCAACACTCTCCAAGTAAAATCTAACAGAGCACTGGGTGAGCAAAGGGAAATGTCAATGGCGGTAAAAGTCCCAGTTGGGCTATTAAAATGTGTCACATCTCCCGTATTTAAAACCCCTAATCCCTCATCCTCAATAAAAGAAGCTAATAAAACACCCCTGGGGTTGATCGAACTATCACCCCACAGAGGATGACGCCCATTAAAATCACCCAATAAAATAAAGAGAGAGGGAAGGTCCCGTACAAGACGGGTGAGATCACCCCTCTCTACTGTAACACTGGGAGGAAGGTATAGACTGCACACAGTGTAGGGGCGGCCCATAAAAACCTCAACAGCAACAGCCTGGAGCGGTGTGTCAAGTTCCAGGCTCGTGCATGAAATATCTCGACGAACTAGGATGGCAGAGCCACAATGGTGACCCTGCCCTTCAAATGAATTTGAATAAAATGCAGAATATGCTGGAGGACTGGCAGGATTGTAGTCCCCAAGCATTGTCTCTTGAAGAGAAACACATGCAGGAAAGAAACTAGAGAGAAGAATGCGAAGTTCTTCCCAAGAAGCACGCAAGCCACGGCAATTCCACTGAAGGACCTTAACAAGTGTTACTTTGGTCCTGGTTTATGGGAAGCCTCATCGAGGTACTTCGCACTACCACCTCGACCTGAGGGTCTACTCAAACGATACGTTTTGTCAAATCCTGGGCCACTAGAAGAGCGAACCCGAGGAGTAGTACTTGGGGTAGTAATTGGGACCCGCTGACGAGTCCCTGAAGCATTTGATATGTTTGATAAAGATGAAGGTATATGAGCAGGGATATTCTTAGAAGCATTTGCATTGGTATTGTCCTGTGCAGCAGTGGTATCACTGACACAGGCAGACACATCAACATCCATAATACAGGTGGTAGAATCACTCTGCTGTTCTAGCGGAGAAGAAACTGAATCTTTTGAAGTCGCGACATCAGTGGCATCCACATTAACTTCACGCTCCTCTGATGGTCCTGAAGGAAACTTGCGAGGAGGAACTTCTGTTGAATCAAGAGATTTATCCGAGCCACGAGAACGTTTTTGGTGACAATGAGAGGAAACTATGGAGGAGTCCTCAGAGATGGTTGCTTTATAAGGAGGAACATCTATTGAGTCAAGTGCCTCATAGGAACCATGAAGACGTCTCTGTGACCGTTTAGGTGACTTAAGTTTCCTTTTTGGAGAGCGTGTGGCAGCGTGAACCTCTACCACATGGACACCTTTAGCTAAAGTTGCAGAATTGTCATTAGTTGAAGGGTCACCAGAATGAGTGTCTGATAAGGTTTCCAAAACAGAGAAGGTATTATGTAGTGTAACCTTAGAAACGCTCTCACTGGAGCATAAAGCAGCTGCCTCTTGAGAGGGTGCTACAACTGATTTGGGGTGAAGGGTGGAGGCGTATGTCTTAACACCACCATCCTTCTGTCGCCTGAAGTTGAGTTGCCGTCTGGCACTACCAATACTAATGGAGAATATCTTGCTCAAGGAGGTACATCTTACATTGGCGAGACCGCAAGGGGTGAGCATCTCTGCAGTAAAAGCAGTAACTCTCTGACCGACATTCAGAAACAAGATGTGCGTCAGAAGCAGAACAATTACCACACCGGGAACGGTTGTTGCAGTTCCTCCTCCCATGACCAAACTCATAACAACAGAAACACTGTAAGGGACGCTCAACAAACGGCTTCACCACAAAAGAGGTGGGGTTAATGTTAATGCGATCTGGGATATGCGAACCATAAAAAGTGAGGATGATCATATTTTTACTGCCTTTCATCTTTGTTACTCGTTGGACATTGTCTGGGCACATAGCAAGAATGTCCTCTTCTGAAAATTCATATAGGTCTTCATTATATATACGCCCCTTGCTATAATTGAATGTTCGGTGTGGTTTGATAGATTCAAACATACTTTCAGTAGGACAGGGGAGATTGAGGAGCATCATGGCCTGAGTAAGATCTTTGGCTCTGATTAAGACGCCCTTACCATATTTCTTTATGTGGCCCATTGGTAGTAATCCAACTTCCTTCTCCAAATAATGGGAAGCATGGATAAGGTTACCACGTCCTTCCCTGTAATACGCCACAAACCAAAAGGGTGTTGGAACCTGACGTTCCTTTGGGACATTCTCTTTAGAGTCATCAAAAACATTAGGACAGTAGTCATTATCACTATCTACTACATTGGCAGACCGCATTAACTGAACTTTACAGTGAGTATCCCCCACTGTCAGATAATCTTTTGCCTCAAATGCTGCTTTGGCAGCAGCATTTGTTTTGAATGTAATATAACACCGATTAGACCTACAATCACAGTCATAAGTGATTCGGATACGAAGGACTACTCCGAAACACTTAAAAATGGAGTGGATAGCGCCATACGAAAGTGATGCCTGTACATTAGTTATAATCAATGTGTCACAACCACTAACACGGTTATCTGACACTACACCCGACTTGCTGGGTCTACTCATATTTGGAGCTCTCTGCTCATCACCACGACCAGATTTTGGCGTCTCGAGGGCCTGGTCGACCACCGCTCGAGAGAGAGATTTTGGTTTAGATTTATCCATATATCATTGATTTATAGTGTTTGGCCCCAGGTGCCAAGAGCAACTACCAACCGGGCAGATGAGGGGACCGAGCGCTGGTGGCCACTCGTTTTAAAAAGCACCCCAATGGCTCGAAAGTTTGCCCACGACGGTGCTAAGACCCCCTTCCCCAACATCTCCCAGCCCAGACACCCAACCATCCAACATAGGACTGCCCCTAGAAGGCAGTCCCTCTGGAGGGCAGCACTGTTAGCCCGTACTGGCAGCCTATTGCATAGGAACCATTTAGTCTGGTCTCTCACTGGCGACCTTACTAGCATGGGAAACCCTCTCTCCCCCAAATTGGGGCAGAGCAGGGGCCAAAGCCCCCTCTAGCCTAGCTCGCCAGATCATAGAGACACGCAAGCCCCCCCACCTCGTCAAGGCGATTCCTGTTTGGGGGGGTGTGAATCGATCGATCCACAGTTGGTAGCTTGGGGGAGGAGCTTATAGCCTGGCTGGGGATTTCTCGTGATTTAAACTTCAGTTCATCTCCTACTCGTATTCAGCATACACGTAGCCTCGTGGCGCTCTAGCTCTCGTTGGAGTAGCAGCCTACAATGGTCGAATTCATTCAGTTACGGCATACTAATGATTCGTGATCGAGTACTGGGTGTGTGTTTGAACATTGAAAATTGCGAGTGGGAGGACAATTCATGTATGAGTATAGAAAAACTCTCATACGTGAATAATTTGAACTCCGAGTTCGGCTTCACCATCTTGTAAAACATACGTGGCTCTCTCGACCTCTCGTCTCGTTAACGTAACACACAGGGGGACAGTGAATGCCAGAATATTCTCGGTGCCATTCACCAGTCTTTTCTCTAGTGCTTCACGGAGTCATTCTTGTTGTTGTTACTTGCAACAGAAAAAGCAAATGATACGAGGTAAGGTTTTATGCCAATGTAGCGTTCTGCATCCTACTTGGTGTAATATATATAGAAAAACGAGTGCCATGTGTGTGACTTTGAAAATTACAGATGTGAAGAACAGGTGTCTATGTGAATCTAGGAAACTTGATCACATAGATACTGGAACTCGTATTATTAGATTTATATTTATTATTAATTAAAGTAACTGTACTGGAAATTTCAATAAATATAGTTAAGCGATTGTGATTGGTTGTTTCATACACCATATCCCTTCATACTATAATTTATAAATGCATTCATATCGGAAGACCTCACATTAAAAATAAATATGTTGACAAAAAAAGGAACTTGCAATGAAAAGGAATAATTTAACCTCTGAAACCTTCTTTGAGCCAACACAATTAAGGTTAATTAATAAAAACCGGGTAAGGTAAGTCAATTGATGAATCATTGCTTACTTGATTATTATATACATTATAATAATTCAATGTTGCACTAGAAAGCTTATAATTGCATGGATCTCCAAGGTGGGCCACAATTTTTTCAGTTGCGTATATATATAAGCCGAGTTTTCTTCATTTATTTTGTCATATATATATATATATATATATATATATATATATATATATATATATATATATATATATATATATATATATATATATATATATATATATATATATATATATATATATATGCGTAAATCCACAAGGAAGGAAAAACAAACACGGAGTCCCAAGCGCTTTCGTGTAATTCACATCTTCAGGGGAAAGAACAGAATGTTCACATTCTGTTCTTTCCCCTGAAGATGTGAATTACACGAAAGCGCTTGGGTCTCCGTGTTTGTTTTTCCTTCCTTGTGGATTTACGCATATTCCTGAATCACGTGCCACCAAGTGATTTATTTGCATATATATATATATATATATATATATATATATATATATATATATATATATATATATATATATATATATATATATATATATATATATATATATATATATATATATATATATATATATATATATATGACGGTGTGCAATCTTTCAACATGTTTTCCATTGTGACCTGGTGTGACTGATGCCCCGAGGTGGCTGATACCTCTGTGTTCATGGCAGGAAACCTAACTGCTGCGTATAGTGTCACGCAACACAAGTTTATTTTCTAACTACTGTATATTTGTGTTTGGTTAGGCTAGGCCACGTTATGTTGCGTTATATTATGCTATGTTTGGTTTGAACATGGCAGAAAAATGAACAACAGAATGTATTTGACTGTGTTACATTTACCTTTTATGATATACAGGGTGTATCGTGACGTATAACTTATACCTTATATACGTATCACTTATACCTGATATATAAAATGTAGTTTTGAGTATATTTTAACCCAGTTTTTCTGTAAATAGATCTCAGTATAGTACAATGAATACTGATAAAAACTATTCTAACTTCGGTGGTGAACTTCAGAGGGAGTGGAAGCCTAATATCTATATCTATATCTATATCTATATATATATAAAACAGTCTGTTTGATCGTATCACGTTTTCTTTCATGCAGAGCATGAGGTTTTCTGTCATGCAATAAAGTTCCTGGTGTGTAAATTCAAGCTCTTTCATTCTGTAGGATTTTTTTTTGCCAACATGAAAGTTGAAAAATGACAAAATGTACCACCATTTGTCAGCTCGGGGTGGGGGGGAAGGAAAAAAAGTCGTTTTCAATTGGTTAAATTGGTTAATTGGTCATTGAAAAAATAAAAAAAATATAAGGCCAAGACACTCTCCAGGTTTTAGAGATAAAATGTATGAAAAATTATTACTCAAGGTAAAACGACGCGGCTGTGCATAGCGGCTAAACAGACAGACAGACAGACTGTTTTATATGTATTGATATAGATATAAGATATATATATATATATATATATATATATATATATATATATATATATATATATATATATATATATATATATATATATATATATATAGATAGATAGATAGATAGATAGATAGATAGTGTGGGCTGGTTACTCCCTTGAAACAATAGCATCAAGGCAGTTTCATCTTTGTTGTGCAATAAATGTTAATTTCTTTATATTGTTTTCATTATATTTGGTTATCAATATCATTCTGAGAACATAATTTTGTAGTTGAGCATAAAACATTGTTTTTAGTAGCATATAGAGATTCATGAGAATTACGTTGACTAGCATTATGTCCTTGTGGTTCATATTGTGTCACATGTTCTGCACAGTAATGCTGGACGTAAGTAAAAGTAAGTTAATATATCTACATATAGACTTTGATAACAAATGCCCATAATTCTAACAAGCATCATACTAGCAAATGGCAATACATGAAACCTATAGTCCTTCTGTTTCAAGAAGGTGAAATGCTGTGGGTGGGATTATGTAGGCAACAATGCGTATCTACTAACACTTTTGTTCTACATAACTATTATCACATCCTTTCGCTTTCATAAATTTAAAGGTGATGAGGGAGAAAGGCCTATGTCATTAAAACTTTCAAAGAACGAATGAGGAGGTTACAATTATGAGAAAGAAAAGATAACGAATACTATAGAAGGCAAGGAAGGAAGGGGACGTGAGAGAGAGAAGACAGGGGAGAGGAGGTTGTGTGAGGTTGCCAGTTACTTGAAAAATATAGGTTGAAGTTTATTTATTTTACGGCGAGAAAAGGTGATAAAGAGGGGGACTGCCAGCATGAGGGGTGAACAGAATACAGGGAGAGCTAAAGACAGTGTCTTTATTTAATGGATCGATCAAATGCAACATAATGAAGCAGATATTCTAAATGTTTTTAATTTCTTTTCAACTACTCACCTTAATCTGTCCTACACACGACCGATGCCCTATCCATATGGCCAGGAAAGTTCAAGAATGGTTTGCTGCTCATGATGATTTGCAGGTGATAGATTTGTCTAGTTAAGACTGCGATATGAACCCTTTAGAAGGAGGGTGGTAGGACACGATACTAGCAACAAATTGATGAGTAATAAAATGAAATATGTAATCTACAGTATTAATCTTTAAGTCTTAATTAATGTGTTCATAGAAGTGTATATAAATAGTGTATACACTGTATCTCATCGTGGCTAAGGGTCTAATGCAATACATATATAGGTGCTTATAATAATAATATGAAAACAAAACAAACATTACACATGATTAATGCAAACGTGAGGTCGAAGTAAAAAGTTCAGGTTATAATAAGTTAACAGTTATTATTATTGTATGACACCAACGTGTTTATCATTTACAATGTGGTGCCTACAGACCCAGTTGGATTATGGGTTTGAATGTTTCGTGACGAGGACTTGTGGAGCTTTCACAAACTGACAAAGTCATGTAAACAATAACCAATAAATGTCTGATTTCAAGTTTCCCTGTTTTAATTAGTAATAACATTACAGCTGACACAATATCCTCTAAATCTTGTAATTGGTTCACTAACACTGGCGACTGAATGTCTGGCCTAGATGTTGACCTCAGATAAATAAATAACGGTAATAAATATATTCGTCATATACGTCGGATTGTTTTTGCATACCAAATATCACTTTTATTTCTATTGTGGTCTTGTTTGCGCATTAATAGATTATGCAGCAACACACAGAATGATGGTGGTGGTGGTGGTAAGATGAAGAGTAAGGAATGGTGGGATGGAGGGAGAGGAAACAGCGAATTGAATAAGGGAGGACGGGGTGAGGAAGAACAGATGGAGTAGTTATTGGGTAATTAACATCTTACACTATAACTATTATCATTTGGTAACCAGTTACGCAATAAACGTTTCTTAGAAAATGTCGTGAATGATACAGGGTAACGATAAAGGATTTAGGCTACTTGAAATTTATTTCAACACTGAGTAGGTGGTGCATGGCTTTATATATTAGTCATCAAAAACTGGTGTCGTGTTAATTGTATTAGTTAAATCTGGATTAATTTAAAATAATAAAGAATATACCATGGAATGTAGCATCAGAATTGAATTTAGATTACATAAGAAAACATAATAATGGCGACAGTCAGCTTTGTTCGTATATAATCTTTAGCTACTTGATCCAATAATTCTCTCCATCTCGATCACTGGTGAACTTTACCCCCTCTCCCCAACCCAACCCCTCCTCTCCTGCCACCTTCAAGTGAGTGGTTCACATCCATGATCACAAGTGGTTCGGGATTCAAATTTCTGGAGGGCTGAAGATTGGTAACGCTACGTGGTAAAGACTCCCACATTACCCCCCCTATATAACTCCGCCCACATTTCTCCCCTCCCTCCTCCACCTGTCAGTGATACCATATCCGTTGATGCACACATACCAAGTCGATGGTGGAAGAAGTGTGGTCCATTGATCTGTCCGAAGCTGTACATATATGGTAATTACAAGAAAAGAGGAGTAATGAAAATCTCTCCTTCCACCCTCACTGTTTGAGTAAGAGTTACTGGTGGTAATTGTTTAGGCTGGGGCTGGTCCCTTGGCTCTCAACCTCACTGTCGCCAGCCAAAAACTAGCTTAATTAATTAAGGGTTACATGTTCAGAAATGACTCTATCTTTGACAGTATGCTGCAATGCGATTGGTATAACTGTCACATGAAAAATATTAGCAAAGGAGAACAGACAGGTGAAATGGCACTTCAATTTTTTTATCACCAGTCTAACCCAACAAGTACTGCAATTGTTAGCTTGTGGCTTCACCCTCTTCTTGGCACATTATCCACATATTTATGTATTTAGACGCCTAATTTCTGATTTTATGATTTCTAAACTTTCAGGTAAAATTATCAACAGAGCTAATGGTGTAGAAGCATTGGCATCTGTACTTGAAGCTAAACATCATCGAGAATCATCAATAATTTTAATTATCGACAAGAACTCTACGGTATAGTAAATTAATATTACACAAAGATGTATATTACTTGAGTGTACATAGGTTTATGTATTGCCTTTCATTAGACTCAAGGAGAAAGAGTACAAATATGAAGGAAAATGACACTAATATTAATATAAATTTGGTAGTAGTCTAATATTGCATGATAATAGCTAGACAGTGTAACATGATTGTATTTTAGTTTGGTTTTCCAGGTTAGCTATAAAGCTGTATATGCAGTGTAAAACCTGAAGAAAGTTAATGATTTATATAATTTTGTTCAGCAATGTAACCCCTTAAAGAATAAAATGACTGCCATTAACCCCAAGTGAAGATAAAATTTTCACTAACTTCTTGACTACCCTCCTTCTATAGTGTTGTTACATTGCTATGTAACAACAGTTATAAAGTTCCTCCTAAAAAGTTCACAAACATAGGATAGATAGTTGTGAAACCAAAAGTTGTAGATCACTCGTGCTGCTCTGGTAAAGTTGGTCTTCATGCAACGATACCAAACTTTGCTGAAAATGTTTTTGTAGCAGCATTGCATGTTTTTATGCACTATATGCTTTTATGAGATGTGCAGAATTATGCATTAATTATTGATCCATTATGACTCCCACATTTCACTGCATAACATATAACCGCTAACAACAAAATGAAGACCTCATCATCAACCATTTCTCATTCTCTTCTTACATTCTTTATACTCTGTTTCGTGCCAAGCGCAGATGTTGCGTATGCCTAAGCAACGACCTCACTTGCTCTTGTGTTCCCGAATTTGACTTTTCCGAATTCTCAACCCTCTGGCTTCAGCGTACCTGTTACTCGAAATGAAATACATGTTATGTGATATTTATCTCTCCCCTAACCTACTGACTATCCAAACTTCTTTAATTATCTCACCTCAATAGACTAACACATTCAGGAGTACCCTACACGTAATTCAGTAACCTATCCGTATTACAGACGGCCTTGGAGATCGGCCCAATGTCCTTGACCTATTTCTAACATATTCATTGAACTCTCTCACCATTTGGCTTCTCTGATCACACTTGTATTTCCATGCCTTGGCCCATCGCTCCAGAAAGCGGTGACTGTGACACTACAGCACTGCCAACTGGGGTGGTCTGAGGGAGAACTTTCAAGATTCCTCCTTTGGTTATAGTATTTCTGGCATTTTGACAAAATACGTTCTTCCTCGTTCTCTCCTCTCATCCTTCTTGATGGTATTATTGCCATCTCTTCACTTGATAAACCTAAATTCGTCTCTCAAACCTTTGCCTCTAACTCCATTCTGAATGATTCACTTCCCCATCTTCTGGAAGAAGCCATGAAGCCAAACTTGGGACCCGCACAGGACGAATCTGAAAGTCTTCAATTTCCATCTCCTCAATAGCCTTCCTGGCCCCAAAGTAAGGGTGGCAGTAAGGTACGGTACGGAAAAAATATCGTAATTCCGCACGCTTAAATATATCGTACCATAATTTCGTACCTTACCCAAAGAACCGTACCATACTAGTACGAAAAAGTAAGCTTTCGTACCGTAATTTCGTACCCAATATCGTACCAATGCCATAAATTACATCTCTAAAATTAATCAATTATATGAACCACCTCTGTAAACAGTTCCTTGTCCAGACTCAAGATTAAGTTCCTATAATTGTGTCTTTTGTTTTGTTATTAGTGAATATCACTGTAAATAGAATAAGTGTGTGTGTGACTGTGGATGAGAGAAAGAGTCTATATAATAGCATTATAGGAGACATTTTTTTCTTTTTAGGAATGAACTTGCCAATGTATTTTTTTCTGGAACTTGCACTAAGTTACCAAGGGTGAAGGCTGCAGTATAGGATATTATTACAAGGCAATGAGGCATACATTGTGACAAAAAATAAAAGGACTCGACTTACTTTATATACACTGGAAGATTTTGCATTATGCCTCACGTTGTGAGCCAGTGTGAAAAAAACAAGATCTTGGCTTGTGCAACATTGCATATAATAATGTAGTAAGTAATTATTCATCAATTGACTTATCTTACCCGTTTTTTTTTATTAATTAACCTTAATTGTGTTGGCTCAAAGAAGGTTTCAGTGGTTAAATTATTCCCCTTCATTGCAAGTTCCCTTTTTTTTTTATCAACATATTTATTTTTAATGTGAGGTCTTCCGATATGAATGCATTTATAAATTATAGTGCCAAGGAATAAGGTGTATGAAACAACCAATCACAATCGCTTTACTATATTTATTGAAAATTCCAGTAATACCAACATGAAATCAATTAAATATAGTCACACACGTTCACACTCATCCACACGCAAAAAAAAACTAGCTAACTAACTAAATACTAAAGTTACCCTCGTGAGTGACTCCCGTTTTCTATTGGTGTACTCTAAGTTATTGTCCTCGTTGTTTTCTTCCCGAGTACAATATATTCTCGATTTATTTTCCATTTTCTGTTTTCCTATGTTCTTCAATATTTTTCTATTCTTCATTTTTCTATGTCTCCACTTTTTTTCTATGTCGCCACCTCAGTTAATTTTCAATGTCACATCTTAATTTATCACTCGTCATATCCACGTGAATGAGTGGACGAGAGCGAATATTACGTGTGTAACCAAGGTGTTACATTCCCCAAACACTCGTAATTCTATGGTGCTATTTCAGGACCCCTACTCAATTACTTTAATCAATAATAAATATAAATATAATAATACGAGTTCGAGTATCTATGTGATTAAGTTTCCTAGACTCACATAGACACCTGTTCTTCACATCTGTAATTTTCAAAGTCACACACATGGCACTCGTTTTTCTATATATATTACACCAAGTAGGATGCAGAACGCTACATTGGCATAAAACCCTACCTCGTATCATTTGCTTTTCTGTTGCAAGTAACGACAACAAAAGTGACTCCGTGAAAAACTGGTGAATGGCACCGAGTATTCTGGCATTCACTGTCCCCCTGTGTGTTACGTGACGAGACGAGAGGGCCACGTATGTTACAAGATGGAAGCGAACTCGGAGTTCAAATTCATTCAAGTATGAGTTTTTCTATACTCATACATGAATTGTCTTCCCACTCGCAATTTTCAATGTTCAAACACACACCCAGCACTCGATCACGAATCATTAGTATGCTGAAACTGAATGAATTCGACCATTGTAGGCTGCTACTCCACGAGAGCCTGGAGCGCCACGAAGAACGAGGTGATATGCCGAAGCGAGTAGGAGATGAACTGAAGTTTAAATCACGAGGGCCCCCAGCCAGGCTATAGCTCCTCCCCCCAACTGTGGATCGATATTCAGGCGCCACACCACAATAGTTTGAATCCTACTGTCTGTCTGACTAGAACCTCGTATTATATATCATTCACACACCCAACCATACATGCAATTGTAATAACGCCACGTAAATTAATCATGGTAATTATCCTCTTCACGAATCATATGGAAATTTTAAAAGATAATCTGTGTGTATGCAAATCAATAATTACAAAGCTTACGAGTGGGGAAACGAAGGATTTTTACAGTTACAGAGGGGAGGGACGCAGGCTCAAACAGGAACACTGTCTCCTACTCTACCTCACACACTCCTGCCTTTCGCTTTCTCAACCACTAGGCTATGGCTAATGAAGTATTATTCCTATACTTAATTGATTAATATGTCACGATCAAATTTGACTCGTGACATACATACACCATGATAATTGAAGGGTAAATACGAAGTGCAATTATTTTTTTTTCTGTTAGCAGGTGCAGTAGTATGAACTTACATAATAGACTATGCTGTACACATTTTTCATATTTGTCTTTGAATCAATAAAAGAAATCGACCAATAAAATATTAAGAGGAAATACTAAACAGACGTCAACATAAGCTTTGCATTTTATTAGAGGAGTCCCGAGTCACTGGACACGAACTGAACATGACAACGACAGTCTACGAGCAGACGAGTATATGACTGTACAGAGTACACAGTACTACACACACACACACACACACTAAAAGAGGGTTAAACCTTACAGTAGAACGTTTGTCAAGAAAATTATTTCGTTGCCTTTTCATCTGGATATTAGGCTATTTTTGACAGAGGACAGTGGAATTGATATTCGAATTTTTAATAAGGTACGGAAAGGGTAAGAAAAGAGTACGGAAAAGGCCCCCCCAAAATAACGTAATTTCGTACCGTACCGTACTTAACAAGAAATATCGTACCGTAATTTCGTACCGTACTTTTAGATTAAAAAATAACATACCGTACCGTAATTCCGTACCGTACCATACCATACTTCCACCCTTGCCCCAAAGCCAAAAGACCATGGTGTACGAGAATGTGAAAGTTAATAATAATTAAACATGATATCAGATGACACCGCCAAGCAAGGAAGGGAGTCGGGAAGTCGATGTAATCTGTGCCAACAACGAACCATCAAGGACTGGCGACGGAGTTTTAGAGGTGGTTCATTAGCATCCACCAGGAGACTGGGGATTGGGGACGACCTGAACGCTCCGGTCACCAGACATATCCCAGCATGGTGAACAGGGTCTAAAACTATGGCAGAGGAGTATACCTCACAACTATAGTCGAGTTTTGACCTAATAAGAACACGGTATAGGCGAAGGAGGGTAGCCCGCTCGGCCCCTCAGGTCGTATGGCTCAGGAGCCTCAACATATTAAGAGTCTTGAGGAAAGAGATCTTAAGTGTACGTAAGTGGGGAACCCCAGTCAAACGGTTGTCAAAAAGGAAACCCAAAAAGCGAGTCTTCTCGACTCAGCGTATCCGATGACCGTACATGAATAAGTCTGGATCGGGGTGGACACCTCGGATGTGGCAGAAGTGCATAGCAACTGTCTTAGCAGGAGAAAATCAAAACCCATGAGAACCAGTCCAACGTGACACTCTGTCAAGGGCAAGCTGCATGCGCCGCTTCGCCACTGACATACAGGAGGCAGCAAACTAGACTACCTGGTCGTCAACGTACATCGAGTTGGCTATATCGTCCGGAAGGGATGAGGCAATGGCATTAATTGCTACTGCAAACAATGTGACACTAAGGACACTTCCCTGGAGGATGCCCTCCACCTGTGCAAGAGACGCTGAGAGAGCTGTACCAACCTTTACAGAACAACTGCGACCACTAAGAAACTCTTTAAGAAAGCATGGAAGGCGACCTCGCAGGCCATATACATGAAGCTGCTGCAGGATGCCATATTGCCATGTAGTGTCATATGCTTTCTCTAAATCAAAGAATAAACAGACAAGGTGCTGATGTCGTGCATAGGCCTCACATACAACATCTTCTAACCTGACCAGAGAGTCTGTAGTGGAATGATGTTTACGAAAGCAAAACTGAGACGGAGACAGTAAATCACCCCATTCCAAAAAGTATTCCAGTCTGACATTTATCATCTTCTTAAATAGTTTACAGAGACAGGAGGTCAAGGCAATTGGTCAGTAATTGAGGGTAACACTAGAGTCCTTGCCCGGCTTGGGGAAAGGAAGGATGGTAGCAACCCTCCACCCAGAAGAGAAAACACCTTCCACCCAGATTCTGTTATATAAAGCTACAAAATATGAGATCGCCTCATCAGCCAAGTGTCGCAATATTGCATATGGTATGTTGTCTGGCCCAGGAAAAGTGTCCCCACAGAGACCGAGAGAGCAGAATGCATTCTCGTTCTCGTTCCCTGAGAAATCCAGGGTAGTGTGCTACTTGGCTCTTTACTCGTGTCTCACAGCCAGAGGTCGAGAGTCACGGCTGGAGACTCTAGCATATGCCTCCGCTATCGTATTGGCCACTGTCAAACTATCCATAATCTTAACTCCATTGACCTTAATTACAGGTGGAGAGCAAGGAGAAAACTTCCCCGCCATCTTACGGACTCTCCTGAACACTTAGATTAGTGGAGTTTTACTATTAATTGAAGAAACATAGGCCTTCCAAGATGCACGTCGTGTCTCCTTTAAAACTCGTCTAACCAGGGCCCTTGCCTGTCAGCAGTCCTTTAAAAGAGTTGGGACCCCACGTTTGCGATGAAGGCGAGAGAATGCAGCGCGCTTCTCCCGCATAGCAGTGGTGCAGACTGGTGACCATAAAGGGACTGGACGTTTGTGAAAATAGCCATAAGTTTTAGGGATAGATTTGAGAACAGCCTCGTCAGAGTTACCAATATCGACTACTGAAGAGACCAAAGAAGTTAGCTCTCTAAAAAACTGCCAGTCAGCCTTCTCTAATTTGCACCAAGGAAGACGAAACTGTGATTTGTACTTGTTGCCTCCTAAGAGTAGAGAGAAATGGTCACTAATATATAGATCAAGCAACACTCTCCAAGTAAAATATAATGGAGCACTGGATGAACGAAGGGAAATGTCAATGGAGGTAAAAGTCCCAGTTGGGCTATTAAATGTGTCACATCTCCCGAATTTAAAACCCCTAATCCCTCATTATCAATAAAAGAAGCCAATAAAACACCCCTGGGCTTGACCGAACTGTCACCCCACAGAGGATGACGACCATTAAAATCACCCAATAAAATAAAGGGAGAGGGAAGATCCCGTACAAGATGGATGAGATCACCCCTCTCAACTGTAACACTGGGAGGAAGGTATAGACTCCAAACAGTGTAGGGGCAGTCCATAAAAACCTTAACTGCAACAGCCTGGAGCGGAGTGTTAAGCTCCTGGCTCGTGCATGGATTATCTCGACGAACTAGGATGGCAGAGCCACAATGGTGACCCCGCCCTTCAAATAAATTGGAATAAAATACAGAGTATGCTGGAGGCCTGACAGGAATGTAGTGCCCAAGCGCAGTTCCTCCCAAGAAGCATGCAAGCCACGGCAATTCACTGAAGGACCTTGAACATTCTTACTTTGGTACTGTTTTTTGGGAAGCCTCACAGAGTTACTTCCCACTACCACCTCGACCTGAGGGTATATTCAAACGATACGTTTTGTCAATTCCTGAGCCTCTAGTAGAGCGAACCCGAGGAGTAGTACTTGGGGCAGTAATTAGGAGTCCCCGAAGCATCTGATATGTTGGAAGAAGATGAAGGTATATGAGTAGGGATATTCTTAGAAACAATTACATTGGTATTGTCCTGTGCAGCAGTGGTATCACTGACACAGGAAGATACATCAACATCCATAATACAGGTGGTAGAATCACTCCGCTGTTCAAACAGAGGAGAAACTGAATTTTTTTAAAGTCAAAACATCTGTGGCATCCACATTAACTTCACCCCCCTCTGATGGTCCTGAAGGAAACTTGCGAGGAGGAACTTCTGTTGAATCAAGAGATTTATCAGAGCCACGAGAACCCTTCTGGTGAAATTGAGAGAAAACTATGGATGAGTCCTCAGAGATGGTTGCCTTATAAGAAGGAACATCTATTGAGTCAAGTGCCTCAGAGGAACCACAAAAGCGTCTCTGTGGCCGTTTAGATTACTTAAGTTACCTTTTTCGGAGAGCGTGTGGCAGCTAGAATCTCTACCACATGGACACCTTTAGCTAAAGTCTGAGAAGTGTCATCAGTTGAAGGGTCAGCAGAATGAGTGTCTGATAAGGTTTCCAAAACAGAGAAGGTATTATGTAGTGTTACCTTAGAAACACTCTCACTGGAGCATAAAGCTGCTGCCTCTTGAGAGAGTTGAGATGGTGCTGCAACTGATTTGGGGTCGAGAGTGGAGGCGTATGTCTTTACACCACCATCCTTCTGTCGCCTGAAGTTGAATTGCCGTCTGGCACTACCAATACTAATGAATTGGGTATTAGCCAAGTGGAGAATATCCTGATCAAGGAGGTACATCTTACATTGGCGAGACCGCAAGGGATGAGCATCTCTGCAGTAAAAGCAGTAACTCTCTGACCTACACTCAGAAGTAAGATGTGAGTCAGAAGCAGAACAATTACCACACTGGGAACGGTTGTTGCAGTTCCTCCTCCCATGACCAAACTCATAACAACCGAAACACTGTAAGGGACGCTCAACAAAAGGCTTTACTTCAAAAGAGGTGGGGTTAATGTTAATGCGATCTGGGATATGCGCACCATAGAAAGTGAGGATGATCATATTTTTACTGCCTTACATCTTTGTTACTCGTTGGACATTATCTGAGCACATAGCAAGAATGTCCTCTTTTGAGAATTCATTTAGGTGTTCATTATATATACGCCCCTTGCTATAATTGAATGTTCGGTGTAGTTTGATAAATTCAAACATGCTATCAATAGGACAGGGGAGATTGAGGAGCATCATGGCCTGAGTAAGATCTTTGGCTCTGATTAAAACGCCCTTACCATATTTCTGTATGTGGCCCATTAGTAGTACTCCAATTTCTTTCTCCAATAACGGGAAGCATGGATAAGGTTACCACGTCCCTCCCTGTAGTACGCCACAAACCAAAAGGGTGTAGGAACCCGACGTTCCTTTAGGACATTCTCTGTAAAGTCATCAAAGAGGTTAGGGCAGTAGTCATTGTCACTATCTACTACATTGGCGGACCGCATCATCTGGACTTAACAGTGAGTATACCCCACTGTCAGATAATCTTTTGCCTCAAATGCTGCTTTGATAGCAGCATTTGCATTGAATGTAATATAACACCGATTAGACCTACAATCACAGTCATAAGTGATTCGGATACGAAGGACTACTCCGAAACACTTAAAAATTGAGTGTATAGCGCCATACGAAAGTGATGCCTGTACATTTGTTATCATCAATGTGTCACAACCACTCACACAGTTCTCTGACACAACTCGTACTTGCAGCTCTTTGCACAACACCACGACCAGATTTTGGCGTCTCGAGGGCCTGGTCGACCATCACTCAAGAGAGAGATTTAGGCTTTAAATTTTCCATATATCATTATTATTATATTTTTGGCCCCAGGAGCCAAGAGCTACTACCAACCGGGCAGATGAGGGAATCGAGCGCTGGTCGCTGTGGGCGAGGTTTGCCCACTCCCAGCCCAGACACCCAACCATCCAACTTAGGACGGCCCCTAGAGGGCAGTCCCTCTGGAGGGCAGTACTTTTGGCCCATACTGGCAGCCTAATGCATGGGAACCATTTAGTCTGGTCTCTCACTGGCGACCTTCCTAGCATGGGAAGCCCTCTCTCCCCGAAATTGGGGCAGAGCAGGGGCCGGAGCACCTTCTAGTCTAGCTTGCCCGGTCTTAGAGACATGCAAGCCCCCCCACCATGTCATAGGAATGAGCGGGCTAACGCCCTGGCTAAGGCTGCAATCTCAATTTCTCGGCCCCAGGCCACTTCCTGTTCCTGCAGTGGACCTTCGACCTAACATAGATACTTCCATTCGTTCCTGCTGGCTGGACAGATGGGACACCGTCAGGGCTAACAAGCTTCGCGACATCCACCAGCACCTAGGCTTATGGAGCTACAGCGGCCTGTCCCGCTGGCTCATTGGCTCAGTCTCTGCATTGGCCATACATTATTGACTCATGGCTTTTTAATGGAGAGGATTCACCCTCCCTACGATGATGATTGTCTGGTTCCTTTGACAGTACGGCATCTTATTGTAGAGTGTCCTAGCCTTGGGGACCTTTGTCGTAGGCACCTCTTCGAATACCTAGTGGGTGACAGTTCTTACAGTTTTTCCCAGGTGCTCTGAGAGGAGGCTTGTAGTGTGGGAAGGAACACCTCTCCTATGTGGAGGAGGCCGGCCTCCTCCAAATATTCTGACTTTATGATATTTATGATTTTTAGATGGTTTGTTGTTCTTTTAGTTTTGATTCTTTTAAATATTTTACTTAAGTCAACGGGTTCTGTTAGTAAAAATGTGCTTTTTATTTCGTGTGTCTTTTTAATCATGTTGCCTATTCATTTCGGGGTAATGAAACCTATTTAAAGAAAGTTCATGTTTTATTAATTATGTAGATGACCATTTCATGTTGGGCGGCATATGTCTCTTGCTGTTGCGCTGCCAGATGCCTAGTTGCATCAAGGAATCACTCAATTAATTGAGGGAGAAATTATGTGGAACTGACGGGCTGGCTTGAGGGGTGGTTGTATAGCTTAAACATTGTATTTATTGTTGTTTTGCCAGTGCGTAATCTAATGACTTGAATATCTGTGGTCGTGTCGTTGTGTGGGATTTATGGGGCACACTGGTGTAAGTTAGGGATTTGTGGACTAGGATGAGGAGTCCACTGCCATTGCTATTGGTCCGGTCTTGTCTGATGGTGGTGTAATTGGGAAATTAAGGTGTTTTATGTGGGTTGCGTAATCTTGTTTCTTGAAAGATGGCAATGTGTATGTTGTGTTGTTGTTGTAGTTCCCCAGACTGTCTGGCCGAGTAGTCCCAGGAATTTAACCTGGGACCTCTCGCATGCCAGGCGAGTATGCTAATCGCTATACCATCAGCACCACCTGTAAGATGTGTTATATTATGAAGTGTGTGTGAGTTCTTTTATTGTAGTTGATGCCATCAATGTTTACTTAAAGTGTGTGCGGTGTGTATTAGGTGCTGCTGCATGAGGGTGAGGAAGGTAAGTTTTTTTTTTTCGGGGTGGGTGGGGAGGAGGTAAATGGTGGCGGTGGAGGTGATGGCGTTGGAAGAAATGGTAATGTTGATGGAAGTGATGGTGTGGGTGATGGAGGTTTCCGTGTTAGTAGAGGTATGCGGCATGTGGGACAGGTTCGTATGTTTGCGAAGTGTTTTCTGGAGGCAAGTGTTGTACTTGTGAAATGTGTCCAATTTTTGCAAGCTACAATGAACTGATCCCATTGTCTCTTTGATGGGTTTTGAGTATGTCGGACATGTGTGTTTTTTAGTGGGTCCTGGGTTCCTTTCAATGTCTCCGGCTAGAAGGAGTAGCCGAGAAATGACAGCTGGAGAATCATTTCACGGTGGTGAAAATCTGTGTAGTTGTGTGTGTTGTACGAGGGGTAAGGTATTTGCCCTGGTGACCGAAGCCGTTCCCAGGAACTCGTGCCCTCTTGATGGTGGTGGTGGGATTTTTGTGGCGGTTTGGCTCCCATAGCTTCTTTTCTTGGTATTCCTAAGGGGTGGTCCCACGACGTAGACGCAGCCACTCCAAGACCGATAGTATGGGTAAAGTACAGTACAACACCTTATCAGGAGTAGTTAATGTATGGAACTCTCTCCCAGCACAAGTAGTCAGTAGCAGTACGATTGATACTTTTAAAATTAAACTCGATAAATACATGACGACAAAACCTAACCTAACTTATTACCCGCCTCGTTAATTTTTTTTTTTTTTTTTTTTTTTTTTTAGATGTAAATAGATTATAGTATTCTTTTTCACACTGTACTATAAAATTTCCTGTTCAGTTTTTTTTTCTACTGCTGTACAGGTGTTTTTTCCACCACTTTTTTCAGGCCGGTTTTTACCGGAGGGAGAGGTGGGTGGGGAGGAGCCTTCCACTTTACTATCCTTTTCCTCAGACATATAGAAACCATAGACGTAGAATAGTTACACAGGCAGCCTTGTGAGGCCCACCAGGGCTGTTGTTGCCTGTACCTCCTTTGTATTCCTTTGTATGACGGTTAACTACTGCTTCTTAAGGTGAAAAAATAATTAAAGAAGCTCCATCAATAAAGACTCTTCCTCATACAATGCTGTTCCTAATATGTAAAACATGATGTCACTCGGCAACTAATGTTATCGGGGCTGTCAAGATCTTTTACAAGGTATGGTTGCATCTCAGGTACCATCTCTGATTTTTAAAACCTAATTGCTGTAATAAAGTTTGGGTACTTTTTGGCGTCACCGTACAGACGGCTGCAAAAGTTCTGTCGCCTTACTCAGCACTTTTTGAAGGAACACATAGAGAATAAAATACGAGCATGCACGTTCTCAATACAAAATTGTATTATGATGGGTGCAAATTACTAAACTTCTCTAGTTCTTCAGTGTACGAGCCTTTGAAGCCTATTTTTCCATACTGTGCTTCATGACTTAGCAGGTGGTATGGCGACAAAATTTTTGCCGCCGACTGTTCATACTGTATTTCTATCAACCGAAAATACCACATTTTAATACCAAACGTTATAATTCTCCAGACCCTCAGTGAGGTAGAACTGGCAGTTCCCTGGGGTATGGGATTTTTCGAAGTGGCTGGGGGCAACCAAAGCAAAAACATGACGAAGGTGCAGCTTTCCCAAGTGATACAACAAGCTCGACAGGTTAGTTACTCATACACGATTCAAATTATTATAAAGAAAGATAAAGGTTTCAATGCATAAAATTGAATGATGCCTTGCTTGCATAACCTTAAGGAAAAATGTATCTATGATGAGATGTCGAATTATACATAGTTTAACTGTTGCAATACATTCTTTTTGCTGTATTTATGAGGGCGAAAATTGATGGGACACCCACCTAATTTTGTACATCTTTATTCATTGATCAAGACAGTGTATGTATTTTTGCTAACATATAAATAATATGTTGCATGATCATCTGCAACACACTCTAATGGGGAAATAATGTTCTTGACCTGCTACTGACAAACAAACAAAAAATAATACATGGGTACATAACTAAAAAAATAAACTATCAGGCCATAACCATATTTCAGTAATATTGGCAAAGAACAAGAAAGCGAAACAAAGTCAAGAGCATAGCAAAGAAGAAACAGGATTTAAAACTCCCTATTTCAACAGTGAGGAAGTTAAAAATGGGAAGAGCTGAAACATGCCCTAAAGTAAATTGACACTGGGATGGAAAATTACAATACCAGGATCCAGACACCATGATACAGGTAATCACCACAAAACTACTGTACTATTGCAAGAAATACATCTCCCAAAGAAAAAGGAATGGCGGCAGAAATACTCAGATACCCAGGGACAGGAAAACATTGATGAGAAAAAGAAAGAAATATATACAAACAGATGAAAAGAATGGAAAGCAATGACAGACAACATGAATTCTAGACTCAAATAGCTGAAATAAAACAAAAAATCATGCTGTCCAATGAGCAACAAAGAAAAAGGGAAGAATCCAAGACAATAATAAACAAGAATCAATCCCAACTACTGTTTTCAGCCTGTACCCCAGTTGGACTCCTTATTACGCCAAATTGTAAACTAGAAGAAAATTCAGTAGAAATATGAAAAATACTTGTCTAGCAGTACCAATCAGTTTTCAGCAAACATGATGAAGCAAGGAAAATAACGGAACCAAACAATCAGATTTGTCTGTCAACAGTGCAAAATGAAACGGCATAATAAGAACAATAAAAAAACTGAAAATGAACTCTGCATCCGTGCCAAGTGCAATGACCTGTCTAACTCTTCCACCTCTCGTTATTTCTGGTATCTAGCCAAAAATCTCTCCAGTAACATTACTTTTTCCTCTTTCCCTCCTCTCATCCTTCCTGATGGAAATGTTGCCCTATCTTCACCTGATAAAGCTGAACTCTTCTCTCAAACATTTGCCTTTAACTCCACACTGGACGATTCCGGCTCTGTTCCTCCAATTCCACCCCCCTCTGTCATCAGAATAATTTCAAAGGAAGTCTTTTCTGCCCTCTTTGGCTTTAACACTCGGAAGACGTACGGGCCTGATGGAATTCCTTCTGTTGTTCTCAAGAACTGTGCTTCCGTGCTGACACCCTGCCTAGACAAACTGTTCCTTCTATGTCTATTATCTAGCACTTTTCCTTCTTGCTGGAAGTTTGCTCTGATCCAACCTGTTTCGAAGAAAGGAGACCGCTCCCAACCCTCTAACTATCGCCTTATTGCTTTGATCTCATGTCTATCTAAAGTCTTCGAATCTATTCTTAACCAAAATTCATAAGCACCTTACTTGTCACGACCTTCTTTCAGATCGTCAGTATGGTTTCCGTCAGGGACGCTCTACTGGCGATCTTCTATCCCTCCTTTCTGATTCATGGTCATCCTCTTTTCGGAACTTTGGTGAAACCTTTACTGTTGCCCTCGACATATCCAAATTTTTTTATAGAGTCTGGCACAAAGTTTTAATCTCCAAACTCATTCGGGTTCTATCCCTATCTCTGCACCTTTATCTCTGATTTTCTTTCTGGCCGTTCTATAGCTGCTGTTGTAGATGGTCACTGTTCATCTTCCAAGTCTCTTAATAGTGGTGTTCCTCAGGGTTCTGTTCTATCATACACCCTCTTTCTCCTGTTCATTAATGACCTTCTTACCTGTACCTCTTACCCTATCCACTCCTATGCTGATGATTCCACCCTACACTACTTTGCTCAATTTGACAACCGTCCATCCCAGCAGCTCCTCTCCACATCACGTGATGATGCAGTAGCACGCCTGACTTCTAATCTTCCCCTCATCTCTAACTGGGGCAGAGAGAACCTTGTTATTTTCAATGCCTCTAAAACACAGTTCCTTCATTTTTCAACTCTTACTAATCCTCCTGATGTCTATCCCATCTCCTTTAACGATACACAACTTGACCTTTCCCTTTCCCTTAATATTTTTGGAGTATCTTTCTCTCACAATCTCTCTTGGGGAGACCACATTACCTCTCTAGCTAAAACAACCTCAAGGAAGATAAGTGTGCTGATTCCGTGAATACTTCACCCCCGTGCAGTTGCTGTCTCTTTACAGGGGTCTCATCCGCCCCTGTATAGAGTATGGCTCTCATTTATGGGGGGGATCAACACTCACAACACTACTGGACAAGGTGGAATCAAAGGCCTTTCGTCTCATCAACTCTCCTCCTCTTAATGATTCACTACAACCTTTCTCTCTTTGCCGCAGTGTTGCATCACTTTCTCTCTTTTATCGGTATTACACTGGACATTGCTCTTCTGAACTCTTAATGTATGCTTCCTCCCCTCAGGAGAGCATGCAACACTCGTCAAGCCTCTCGTCCTCACCCCTTTTCTGTCCAACTCCCTAATGCAAGAGTTAACCAGTACTCTCAGTCTTTCATAACACAACTGGTCAACTCTGGAACACTCTATCTTTATCCATCTTTCCATCTTACTACAACTTAAATAATTTCAAACGCAATGTGTCTAGGTATCTCGAACGAAACTGGACATGATTTTGGACACTCCAACTAGTTGCTATGCAGATGAAGACAGTGAGCTGGCCCAAGGCCTTTGGACCTCATCTTTTTAATATATATATATATATATATATATATATATATATATATATATATATATATATATATATATATATATATATATATATATATATATATATATATATATATATATATATATATATATATATATATATATATATATATATATATATATATATATATATATATATACAGGGTGTCCGGAATTTTTTACCCGAAAATTTGGCATATGCATGCTTTATTAATTCTGAAAAGAAAATACTCTATTGATGTTGTTTTTTTTTTCTTAGTTTAACGGTAATTGAAACATTTAATTTAGTGGGGTTGGGAGTAGGGGACAGGCTTTAGGAGGGTGCGGGAATATGGGGACAGGCTTGGGGTAGGTAGAAAGCCTGTCCCCCTATTCCTGCACCCCCCTAACCCCCCAAGCCTGTCCCCCTACTACTGCAACCCCCCAAATTCCCTCGATTAAATGTCACACATTTAAGGGGGTGTGGGAATAGGGGACAGGCTTGGGGGGGCATTGTTTTGGGGGGTTGCAGGAGTAGGGGAATGTTTCTTCTTTGTATACCAACTCCTTGCCCTCTTCTAACCTTCCTGCTTTTGCCCCGAGAGATGCCTATGTTAAGTTCTCTTTCATTGGGAATCCATTTACGGACACCAATCTGCGTTGGTTGCCTGATGTCAACAGGGTTTTCCAATTGCAGCGTGAACTGGCTGAAGTCAAGATGGCTGCTGTCACATCCCGGTTTGTCTACATCTTTAGGAAGCGTCAGGACATCATTGAAAGAGTCAAGCTGGTGAATTTTTGTATCTGCTTTCCATTTTTGAAGACTCACCCGTGAGGCCTCGTAAGTTCCCAAGCTACAGCCTCACCCGTTTTCCGATTGATGTTGACCCGAAACTTGCTGAGAGATACCCTGGTGTGTACTCTGCCCGTCGTTTTCACCAAAATGGTTCCCCCATTAGTCGCTTTGTTGTTGTCTTTAGTCAACCCTATTCACCTCCAAGTGATAATTCCTTTGATTTCCTCCCCTGTCTTCCACCGTGTGAGAAGCGGAAACTTCATAATAACCAGCCTTGGTGCTACAGGTGCTGGGGAGTTGGGCACCTATCCCGGTACTGTTCCGCCTAGCCGAAGTGTGCCTGGTGTGCCGCCGACCATGATTCTAGGACGTGTCCTGTCAGGGGTTAACCATCATGTCCTGTTGCCTCCACTTCTGAGCCTTTTTCTGAGGATACGTCTCGATGGAAGCGTCCACGATGCTGCCTCCATCACCTCCAGCATCACCTCCCCAGTCTGCTCCTCCCATCAGCCCTGCCTTGCCTCTGGACCTGGCCCTTCGCAAGTCTCTCGCTACCCTCATGGCACGATGTATGGCCCTTGAGAACCGCTTTCCTGCCCTTTAAACCAGGATTGATGGGCTGGATGCCGCTCAGGCAGCTAAAGACTCCAAACTCTCAACCTTGGTTGAGGTTTAGCAGGCCATTGATTCAAACACCAGTTTATGTAGTGTTGTGCCCCATAAATAATGCCCAACTTACATTTTATTTATGTCCCATGTATTCTCTATATATGACATATCTTCGCCAGAACAGTTGTACTCTGATCTTGTATCTGCTACTCATGACATATATAGGCTATACGTCTCCCGGCCACATCTCCAACATCGCCATACTGTCCATTCCTGAGCGCTTGATGCACGACGAAGGAGGATGCTGACCCAACCCCTGACCAGCTCCATCATTACCAGATGTCTAGGGACGCCTTAGTCGCCCTGCATGAGTATGCTCACACTGAGTCTTGGCAGCGGTTCACGTACAACATCAACCAGCAAACGAGTGTGGCATCTATGTGGCACTTTATCCATCATGTTTTTAAAATAATACCGGCAAATAACTTGTTAATGTCTGAACAGAACAATCTACCCGACCCAGTTTACCCATTCACATAGATGATACCCTGGTTTCCCGTTCTGCTGTCCATCGGCTACGTTTGGGTCTGGTGTCTGCTATGTTGCAAGATGATGACGATGACGCAGAGCAGGTAGCTGATGAGGAGTTGCACCGTGCTCTCTCTCATGGTATAGCGTCTTCCCCTGGTGATGATGATATTACTTATGCTGTTCTATGCCTACTTCAACAAGTTCCTAGGAACCCTCTACTTCGACTGTACAATATTTTGTCTTCGTGACGGTTGTGTACCACTAGCTTGGACCAGTAGAACAATAATACCTATCCTAAGTCCGGCACTGCGAAGTTCAGGCCTATTTCCCTTATGGAGAGAATCTTACTCAATCGTTTCATCTACCAAATTTTCTATCGCCAATCTCCATGGCTGTTTGGTTTTCTTCCACATTTAAGCACACATCACTGCCTAATCGACCTAATTGACCTTCAAAGTGCCTTCGATGTTGCTAATACAGACGTACTATCGTGGATATATATTTCGAGCCCCCTTCCTGACTAAGAGACTTGATTTGAGTTGGTAACATTGTTGATCTTCCCGCTACCAACCTCTCTCACTCTCGCAAGTCCCGCCCCTTTCCTCCCTCCCTCCGTCTCCCTCAATGTGTCCCGTCTAATGAAGTAAAGAATGTGAAGCTTCGTGAACCATTCGAGGATGATTGTTTATTAACATATTATTTCATCATTTCAAAGTCAGATGATATTAATACATATCTGATTACGTATACTCTCAAAACTCAGTGCAGTTGTCATTAACTGACTAAATAACGAGTATATTATACCTTCCTTCTCTTCCCAAATTTGTTGTTACCCTCTCCACTTCTCTGATCTCCCTCACCATCCCATTTACTGTATTCCCTAATCACTTTCCCGCCTGCCTCACTCTTTTCTTCCTCTGACATACAATATATCACTCTCCACCCTTCATTTTGACACACCTAAATAGGGCCCAAGGTGGTCCGAAACTTTGTTTATCCCCTGTTGCTAGTGTATACTCATAGTGTCTATAGTACTATATACTAATATACTATTTTTTTTTTGTTAATTTGTTGTACACCATACAGACTGACCCAGTCAGCTTATTTCACAACTGCATAGTATACACGATTCATGCCAATGAGGCAATATTCCATATTTTTGGTTATCTGACTTCATCTCTTTACAACCATGAATATGTTGTAGCTTAAATTACACCTAAATCACTATGGATTTGTGACATTATATGTTTTAAATATAGTTACAGTGATGGTAAATGGATATTTATATAAAATGATGGTAAATGCTCTTTGTATACAAAGAGCATAACTTTATCCAACTTCTTACAAATGTAGAATGTCAATATTTTACTGATATCATGAGCATCTGCTTTTATATAGGAGGAATGAAAATTAAAAGTTCGATATAATACAAGAACTCGAATAAGATAAACGTTGAAACACATGAAGCTTCAAGAGATTCCTTGTGAGGTTCATCGAAGCTTATATCATTCTTCCAACACTGTTGACTTAGGGGTGCTGATGGTGCAATGGTTAGCACACTCGCCTGGCAAGCGAGAGATCCCGGGTTTGATTCCCGGGTCAGTGGAATTGTTGGACAATTTTCCTAAGCCCCTATGTCCCTGTTCACCTAGCAGTAAGTAGGTACCTGGCTGTAAAAGGCTGGGGGAAGATATGTTGATGCCTTAATGACCATTACGAGTCGATAGGCATAAAACCCTAAAATTCTTCTTCTTCTTCTGTTGACTTGTCATTTGCAAGACTAGCAGCAAGATGCAGAGACGGTAACACGACGCTGTAACTGTACGGGCTTTAATTGTAGGCAGGAGCGAAGCAAGGCAAAGTATCGTTGGCTGAACCGATGGCAGGAATCTGGAAATCTACAAGATCGTCCGAGAACTGGACGGCCACAGAAAACCCAACTCCCTATATTCTAGCCCGTACAGCTACAGAGTCATGCTGCCGTCTTTGCATCTTGCTGTTAGTCTTGCAAATGATAAGCCGACAGTGTTGGAAGAATGACATAAGATGAAGTCAGATAACCAAAAAGATGGAATATTGCCTCATTGGCATGATTCGTGTATACTATGCAGTTGTGAAATAAGCTGACTGGGTCAGTCAGTATAGTATAACAATTTAACAATAAACTTGACTTGAGTGTTTGCGAAGGAATGCCTTAACTATTTAAGGGAAGACTATCTTTTTAGTAAATTAGAGCTCTGCAAATCCTCCAAACTATGCCACGAAACACATCCCCTGTAAGAAACACTGAGGTCATCTGTTCCCTGGCATAGTTTGAGGGTTTCATAGAGCTCCAATTTAGCAAAAATATATTTTCCCCTTAAGAAATCGACATGTTTGAGCTATGAGACTGGAAAACACTGAGCTTGTAGAAGGGGAGACTGCAGCGGCAGTGCCGCCCTACAATCTTATGTAATCAGATAAGGCGGGTGTAATTAAGAAAGTGAGTTGAGTAATAGTGGCTGATACTGCACTGAGTTATGGGAATACGTCATCAGATACAATGTAAATATAAAGAATATAAAAGGTTTACTGTCCGCATTTAATAATCTCGTAACTGTGAGTTTTCACACTTGTTCAGTTTAAGTATGAAATTCACATTCCCGTGAATGATGATGATGTTATGTAAAACCCAATTCTGTTCTCTATGAGTATACACTAGAAACAGGGGATAAACAAAGTTTCGGACCACCTTGGGCCCTCTTTAGGTGTGTCAAAATGAAGGGTGGAGGGTGATATACTGTATGTCAGAGGAAGAAGTGAGTGAGGCAGGTGGGAAGGTGATTAGGGAATACAATAGGTGAGAGGGTGAGAGAGGTCAGAGAAGTAGAGAGGGTAGTAACAAAGTTGGGAAGAGAAGGAATGTATTATATACTCGTTACCTATTCAGTTAATGACAACTGCACTGATGAGATTTGAGAATAAGTAATCAGATATATATTAATATCATTTGACTTTGAAATGATGAAACATTATGTTAATACAATAAACAATCATCCTCGAATGGTTCACGAAGCTTCACATTCTTTACTTCATAAGACGGGAAACATTGAGGGAGACGGAGAGAGGGAGGAAAGGGGCAGGACTTGCGAGAGAGAGAGAGAGGGGGTGGGGTGGGGAGGAGAGATCAACAATGTTACCAACTCAAATCAAGTCTCTCAGTCAGGAAGGTACGATAGTACTTTTGGTTCAACTGGTTGACTTTGGGATAAAGGGTAATCTACTATGGTGCATTCGCGGCTACCTCAGTTTCACCCCCTCCCCCCAACGGGATCCGCCATGCCGTGGTGGGGGGCTTGCGTGTCTCTATAACCTGGCGAGCTATACTAGAGGGGGCTCCGGCCCCTGCTCTGCCCCGATTTCGGTGAGAGAGGGTTTCCCATGCTAGGAAGGTCGCTAGTGAGAGACCAGATTAAATGGTTCCCATCTTTCAGTTCTTCAACTGTCCCTCTTTTCTTTTTATTTCCTTCCTGCTTGCTGTCACACCTCTCTATCACCTTCTTTCTGGCGCTATAGGACCTCGATGATGCGGCGCCTAATATCCATCAATAAAAAAAAAAAAATCAGTTTCAACCTCCCGTGTGTTTTTCAGTGGTGCACTTAGTCTTTTGCGCAGTTTTCATCTTGGTACGCCTCAAGGTGGTGTTCTCAGCCCATTTTTATTTAATATTCTGATGGATCGGTTGCTCACTTCTCTCCCTGATAGTCCTGGAAATACAATTTCGTGGTATGCTGAATATATCTGTGTTCATTCTACCTCGCCAAAAGATCTCCAGCGGTTTCTTGACCCCTACTCTGTAGCATTATTGTCTCCGCAGATCAGAGCAGAATATTCACCTGCCGCCTTCCTCATGCTCGGCCAGTGTTCACCATTGGAGGGACTATCATTCCCATGTGTTCCCAGTACAGCTACCTGGGCATACCAGTCAATATTTTCCCGGTGGTCCCTGCCAGGCCTCAACACCATCCCTTTGTCCAGGATTTGTTGGGTCGCCTTTAGCCCTGACTTACACCACTGCAATGGCTCACAAACAACTCCTTGGATATCTCCATTCCAGTAGCAAGGACCATCTGTATTGCTTTTATCCGTTTAGTTGTAAATAACCTCTCCTCTGCTTTGCTTCAACTTCCTAGGGCTACTCTAGAAACTTTAGAAAAATTTCAGAATAGACAAATGAGAATAATTGGTAATAGTCAAACGTTTGCCCATAATATGCTTTCGACTCAAAATTTTCAGATTGTAATGTTTTATAGTGTGTTTTGAACTAGTTTATTGTTCAAGACCGTCGTAAATTAATATTTTGGTAGATATCACCCCCCCCCCCAAAGCCAATCTAAATAAACACTTCATTTTCGCCATATTTGAACTAGATTCGTCGGAAAAACACTACAACGCATTAAACAGAATTAGTCTGACCTCACCTGACCTAACCTAACCGAATCAGGACCGTGGCAAACTACCGAAACAACTAAGATCAAATACGGGCTAAATATAAACATTTGGCGGCCTTGTCGTGGTGGGGGGGCTTGTGTGTCTCTGAGACTGGCGAGCTAGACTACAGGGGGCTCCGGCTCCTGCTCTGCCCTGATTTCGGGGAGAGAGGGCTTCCCATGCTAGGAAGGTCGCCAGTGACAGACGAGAATTAATGGTTTTTATGCATTAACCCGCAGGAGGGTGTTGTCTGTAGTAATATGGGCAATACTTTAAGGGTTTTGGCGCCCCTTCGGCCCCAGCCATTGGCTTTCAGTTCTTCAATTGTCTCTCTTTTCTTATTTTTTCACTCCTGCTTGCTGTCACACCTCTCTATCACTTTTTTCTGACGCTATAGACCCTCGATGCTGCGGCGCCTAATATCCATCAATCAATCAATCCTCGTAATGCTGTACGGCAATGCAGGGATGCATCTATATCACTCGCTACGAGCCTGTCTGCCGTCACAAATATTCCTATCGTCGTTGGGGCCTCATGGTTCGGAGGAACAATGTAGTCTCTGCTCATTTGAGGTTTGTCTACCGGCCACCATGGGAAGTTGCTTAGATGGAGGGCGAACCTTCTTTCACTGAGTGTCGTTTATGACGAGCCCCTCGCGCTAACACGATTGTATGACCCACTGTTCGAAGCTTGCTGCACCAGGGCCTCCCGCTTGGTGTGATTTGTCAACACCGGCTGAACCACCAGGTCTTAGAGGAACTTCTGGTACGCCACCCTCGTTTTGGTGGATTGAAGAAGGTTATAATTTAAATATTTTTCTGAATTCTCGTGTTTCCTTCTGCTATGTTTTCGTGATGTGTGTGTGTGTGTGTGTAGTCATCGTAGTTTCATGGGTCCCGCCTACCCTTATATTTTGTTGTCTGTCGTATGATTAACGCCACGGCTCAATAAAAATGAACGAAAAAGAGTCAACACTGACAGGGCACAGGCCCCAGAATTAAGAACTATACAAAGCAAAGCAGTCTGGACCATTTGTTGACGACCCCCCGAGATGCCCTGGACCAATGTCTGACACACTCTTTATCAACTTTTGCAACATTCGCGGTCTTTCCTCTAACTTCTCCTCTGTTGAACACCACCTCTTCTCCGCTAAACCTCATCTTCTCTTCCTCACCGAGACCCAGATCTCAGCATTAACTAACAGCAACCCCTACTCTGTCTCCTCTTACTTTCTCTATCCTCAGTTTCGTGCCAAAGGCGGATGTTGCGTATACGTACGCAACGACCTCAATTGTTCTCGTGTTCCCGAACTTGACTCTTCTGATTTTTCAACTATCTGGCTTCGGCTAACCTGCTACTCTCAAACTAAATACATCTGTGATGTATATCTATCTCCTAATTCTACTGACTATACAAAATTCTTCGACTATCTTACTTCTAAAGTGGAACACATTCTATCCCATTCTCCTTTCTCAGAAATCTCCATTTTAGGAGATTTCAACGTTCACCACCGCCTTTGGCTTTCATCTCCCTTCACTGATCCACCTGGTGAACAAGCCTTTACTTTTTCTATCCTCAACGACCTAGAGCAGTTAATTCAGTACCCTACCCGTATTCCAGACCGCCTTGGAGATCAGCCCAATATCCTTGACTTATTCCTAACCTCTCATCCTTCTGCTTATTCTGTTGAACTTTTCTCTCCTTTGGGCTCCTCCGATCACAATCTTATTTCAGTATCCTGTCCTATCGCTCCTGTAAGACCTTTGGACCCTCCCAGCAAGCGTCGTCTGTGGCACTACAGCGCTGCTGGCTGGGATGATCTGAGGCAGTACTTTGAAGATTTCCCATGGAGTGATTTTTGCTTTCGTCCCTCAGAGAGTGCTGCACGCATCTCGGAGGTGATCATCTCGGGCATGGAGGCATACATTCCAAATTCTTTCCCTCTTACTAATTCACGAAAATCTTGGTTTAATCACGCTTGTTCTACTGCTGTCCACAACAAGGAGGTAGCTTTCAGACGGCACCGACGCCTTCAAACTGACGAATCTCGTGCTCTGTATATCTCTGCCCGGAATCGCTCCAAATCTGTTCTCCGACTAACCAAAAAATCCTTCATCCGTGCCAAGTGCAATGACCTGTCCAACTCCTCCACCTCTCGTTCTTTCTGGCATCTAGCCAAAAATCTCTCCAGTAACTTTACTTCTTCCTCTTTCCCTCCCCTCATCCTTCCTGATGGAAATGTTGCCATCTCTTCACCTGATAAAGCTGAACTCTTCTCTCAAACCTTTGCCTCTAACTCTACACTGGACGATTCCGGCTCTGTTCCTCCAACTCCACCCCCCTCTGACTTACTTATGCCTGCCATTAGAATATCTTCAAAGGAAGTATTTTCTGCCCTCTCTGGCCTTAACACTCGGAAGGCGTACGGACCTGATGGGATTCCTCCTGTTGTTCTCAAGAACTGTGCTTCCGTGCTGACACCCTGCCTAGGCAAACTGTTCCGTCTATGTCTATCATTTAACACTTTTCCTTCTTGCTGGAAGTTTGCTCTGATCCAACCTGTTCCGAAAAAAGGAGACCGTTCCCAACCCTCCAACTATCGCCCTATTGCTCTGACCTCATGTATATCTAAAGTCTTCGAATCTATTCTTAACCTCAAAATTCATAAGCACCTTATTTGTCATGACCTTCTTTCAGATCGCCAGTATGGTTTCCGTCAGGGACGATCTACTGGCGATCTTCTATCCCTCCTCTCTGATTCATGGTCATCCTCCTTTCGGAACTTTGGTGAAACTTTTACTGTTGCCCTCGACATATCCAAAGCTTTTGATAGAGTCTGGCACAAAGCTTTAATCTCCAAACTGCCCTCATTCGGTTTCTATCCCTCTCTCTGCACCTTTATCTCTGATTTCCTTTCTGACCGTTCTATAGCTGCTGTTGTAGACGGTCACTGTTCTTCTTCCAAGACTATCAATAGTGGTGTTCCTCAGGGTTCTGTTCTATCACCCACCCTCTTTCTTTTGTTCATTAATGACCTTCTTAACTGTACCTCTTCCCCTATCCACTCCTATGCTGATGATTCCACCCTACACTACTCCACTCATTTTGACAACCGTCCATCCCAGCAGCTCCTCTCCACATCACGTGATGATGCAGTAGCACGCCTGACTTCTGATCTTTCCCTCATCTCTAACTGGGGCAGAGAGAACCTTGTTGTTTTCAATGCCTCAAAAACACAGTTCCTTCATCTTTCAACTAGTACTAATCTTCCTGATGTCTATCCCCTCTCCTTTAACGATACACAACTTGACCTTTCCTCTTCTCTTAATATTCTTGGAGTCTCTTTCTCTCAAAATCTCTCCTGGAGAGATCACATTACCTCTCTGACTAAAATCGCCTCAAAGAAGTTAGGTGTGCTGCGCAGATTCCGTGAATACTTCACCCCCACACAGTTACTGTCTCTTTACAGGGGTCTCATCCGCCCCTGTATGGAGTATGGCTCTCATGTGTGGGGGGGATCAACCTTCACAACACTACTGGACAAGGTGGAATCAAAGGCCTTTCGTCTCATCAACTCTCCTCCTCTTACTGATTCACTACAACCTCTCTCTCTTCGCCGCAGTGTTGCATCACTTTCTCTCTTCTATCGCTATTACACTGGACATTGCTCTTCTGAACTCTCTCAATGTATGCTTCCTCCCCTCAGGAGAACATGCAACACTCGTCAAGCCTCTCGTTCTCACCCCTTTTCTGTCCAACTCCCTCATGCAAGAGTTAACCGGTACTCTCAGTCTTTCATATACACAACTGGTCAACTCTGGAACACTCTACCTTCATCCATCTTTCCACCTTTCTACGACTTATGTACCTTCAAACGCAATGTGTCACGGCATCTCGAACGAAATTGGACATGATTTTGGACCACTCTCTCACTGTACTATGTAGATGAGGACGGTAAGCGGGCCCGTGGCCTTTGTCCTCATCTTTGTTAATATAAAAAAAAAAAAAAAAAAAAAAAAAAAAAACTTCCATCCCTACCGGGCTCCAGCAAACAGAGCGACAATAGCTTTGCTGATAGCTCTCGCCTGCTCCATATACATTGGTTCGTAACCCCTCACTGAATCAGTCAGACAACTCGAATCAGTATTATTCTAACAATAAACGAAAGTATCTCGAAACTTATTCGAATCGAACATGTTACACTTTTACATTCGAATATAACCCTCCGCTCACAATTACCTTGTCAATTTTCTTTATTTTTAACAGTCAGAGATCATGGTAAGACGAATTAATTATATAATCTATTTCAGTTCTGATTATAAAAATAAGAGCATGCACAAAAGATGATTCATGATGCGCAAATGGTAAGGTTTGTAGATTAATTTCTTGATGAGGAGAGTGTGATTCACGAACACTGATACACAAGTCACCTTATTAATCCTGAAAACAAGTAATATAGTTAATAAATTATATTACATTAAAATGTAATTAAAATGTATCATTGTTTTACTTATACTTAGCTGCAGCAGGTGTCATGGTTCCTGACAGTAGTGGTTGTCAGTGACAACCCTTTCTTCCTCGGGTCCGTCACAGAAATGTCCTACAAAAGCCGTCTCCTTGTGTGGTCGACCAGGCTCCTTGTCGTCACCGGCCTGACTCTTCTCAGGCTACAACACTTACGTAGAACCCTTGCCATGACTAACTCTATGTTACTGCTCATGACCTACGACGACACGTTAAGGTGTGGTAAAAATTATACGAAATATTAAGTACTGTATATTATCATAATTGTATATTATATTACGTAATAAACTATTAATGTTGCAGTCTCAATTCATGCTGTTATGAAATTGGTAGCTTGAAAGAATTTATCTGCCCTTCAACTTTTCATTACCGGTAATTAAATGGTCATACTATTGTTCAATTATGTTGATTATTTTCAAGTGATATTTAGGAACAGTCACAGCTGAAAGAGTCAAGAGCATTTTCTTGATCCTAATCAATCCTGAAATAGTAAATCAATATCTGAATCAGTGGTTCAAAGCTCCCTATGAAAAAAAATAACAACAGTTCTAAGGCTGAAAAATTTCATGCCGCAAATGACAGATGACAGGGAGGTAGGTCAGGAAGTAGCAAGAAATTAATGAAAGAAAGGACAGAGGAAGACGTCTAATTAAAGTGTAAGGATGATGGAGGGGTGGGTTCTTGGGAGTGATAGAAGATAGGGCGGAAGTGGTAATCAGTACTAACGGCAATAATCTATTGCAAATAGGAGGAGGTTAAAGACACTAGCCGAATAGGCCAGTACTCCTAGGGTGGACGCTGAACTGCTGGTGATGGAGAGGGTTTTAATAGTCGTTACAATTGTGTACCCACATTTGCTGATCTTTTTCGTGTCTCACCTACACCAGGAATGGTCGAACATACTCACAAAGACATTACTTTACTCCTATGCACATTATACAAACAAACACTCTACTCACCTCACACCAAGCCTTGGAGGCCCCTGTGAATAGGCGCATAAAACTCCCCCCAGTCTGGATAGGCCACTGGCGACCTTTCTAGGTGCCCTGAATTATTGCCTGTGTAACTCCGCATTATTTTCTCCAGTATTCGTGACCATATTACTAAATTTCTTCAGTTGAACACCACCTCTCCTTTGCTAAACCTCACCTTCTCTTCCTCCCTGAAACCCAGATTCAGATATCAGTAGCAACTGATAGCAATTTATTATAACTCCACGGATTATGCAAGAGTCTTTGATTCTTTTATCACATTCTCCTCTATCAGAAATATCCATTGTAACGTCAGAGGCACGTTACTACCAGATAGGTGTACAGTAAACTCTTATACATGGCACAGTAATTTATTAAGTTACAACAAGAGGTGGAGTAGAGAGAGCCCAAGCACAAGTAGTAATAGCGTTCCGCTGTCCAGACTGCAGAGTTTCACATGTTCCTGACATGTGTCTGGGCAATGCTTAAGGGGGAGGCGTGCTGTAGTGTAGTGGCAGCAGGAGGTACGCTGTAGTGTGCATACATAAATTATATTGTAAATATAACACATGTTTATAAAGTTTATAATTGTTACTGCTCAACTAGCTAGGTAGACAGGTAACCCATTCTCTGTGTCTCCCAGCTAATTAGGCCAGACTCATCTTTTCTTACCTATTGCACCTCACCTGCACTTTGCATACCAGTCAACTGTTACTGACCATGGTTAATCAACATTCAATCATACCATTAAATGGAGTATAAAATATTATATATTATTGATAAAGGACATGCATAGCTATCTATTGCTATATTGATTTGTTAGCATAAATACCATTTAAGATGTACTTTTTACATGCATTAAAAACTAGACTACCTAGTGACCCAGAGCCAATAAATCAGGATTCAGGAACTCGGCTGCAGCTGTAAACAAGGATTACTGTATTATTACATCCTACTGAAATGAAGATATTTTGTCCCTTTGGCCCTTACTTTAAATGGGAGGTGAACAAAAACCCACGACCTTTTACAATAAAAAAACCCACATCATTGTATGATACTCTGTCCTATCGCAGTATTGACCCGGTCTGGAAAAATAAAGAATCGAGAAACTGAACGTGCCTTGCGAATACCAAAAAAAAAAAAAAAAAAAAGGACAAGTCCAGTTCCCCTTCAGTATTGGGTATATGCTGCCACCACCAGACCAAGGTCGATCAGAGGAACCAAGTGATCACACACTGGAGGGGTAACTCAGCATTAGCTTATTAATTGGCACGCGAGCAAGCAACCCAGAATTACTTTAACGGGGGTACGATCAGTGTCTCAAATTGGGAATTGATATCTAGAAAGGAACACAATCTATTTTGTTACAACGGTGACGGAATACTCAACTAATTATAAACCCGTTTATTATCACTTGGCACATTATATAAAATAGTAATAATAAAATAACAGTTTTCTTTCCCCTCCATAAATAAATATTCTACTTCCTTCTGTCACCAGGACTAGAACACTTCCGAGTCTTCGCTAGTAACAGATCTAAGCACACATTAATAAAAAAAAATTAAAAAAAAATAAATAAATACTATAATAATAATCTATATATATATATATATATATATATATATATATATATATATATATATATATATATATATATATATATATATATATATATATATATATATATATATACAAACACAATTGATTGCCAGCAATTTCTTTAACTATATTTTTCCATGTGACTACTTTGCCAAGGGAGTTTGGAATATTGTTTATCACCGCAGCAAACGAAGAGTGACTGCTATTAACCCCTCCGCGACGGGTTAACTATGGATAGATGCACTGTCAGTCCGAGGCTATTCTGCCTATCCTTACTGCCTGTCCGGGCGCTTTTACCAAAATCGCTCAATTTCACTCTATTTCACTTACTCCGTACGTCTAAACTACGATACTGAACAACTTAAATTTGGTCTTCAACTCTTCCTCTTTCCAATAAAACCAACCCCAGCTCTCTACAACTCTCCGTTGCCGGCCGGAGCGTGGTTGCGTTCGCTTACGTGTACTGACTCTGACAACAACTGAACGCAGCCCGCGCGGGTGGCCGTCAGTGGTGTAAGTAAGCATGACGCAATACAGAATCGGACACGCACGAGAAATCTAATCCACATCCATTCATGTTCACAGTCAGTAACACACTGACTGACGATGGTGATTTGTAGGGCTGGTGGTGAAGTATAGCCAAGTAAAAAAAACCCGCCAAATTGGGCTCGCAAATGTCGACATTGGCAATAGCGGTGCACCATCCCACCCGGTCACCTCTTGGGAGTGGCGTACAACACTACCCGGGCGCTCCCAAGGGAGTGACCATCACCGCAATCCGGACCGTAGGGGTTAATATATATTAATTATCACCTCCCTACTTGAACACACATTCTCTACTTATTCAATTCCATTCACGGACTAAGTAAATTAACCCTGCTGTTTTAATCACCATTACACTTTAGTCCAGTCTGTTTCCAGAGTTATCTTATTAGTTACCTATCACCGCAGCAAACGAAGAGAGACTGAATGAAACACAAAGGGAGTGAAGTCAGTGAACTCCCTCATTCCCTCGTCTCGTCTCTGCTTTTATGCTCCCGACAAAGTTGTCCCATGGGTCCTATATTTCGACATTTCCATTAGTTCTACCCTCATAGGTGTATCATACAGTTATATTTTACGATTAACTCCTATCCTTCTTATTATAATACATTTCCTTCTTCCTCGGTTAAATATAATACAGGTTTACTAATATTCAATACAGATATTGTTCCGCCATTAGAAAATGGTTTGTCCTCTCTTTGGGACCATACCTGTTTCACAAAAAATCTTGGGGCATTGTAACAGTTTATTTCAACCTGTAAGATTATACAAATGTCACATACGAAATATAATAAATACACAAAAATATAAAATAATTACACTCTTAGTTGATAGTGACCAATACCTTGTTTTATCATACATCTTTAGCATAATTTACTTTAATTGTACATATAATGAGATCCTACAATTATGTTTCATTACCAGTAGTGTTGATAACCCAACGTATCACAACCACATCTATATCAATGTCACAAACCTTGTTCACAATAGTGCTACATATACCGAATAATCTGATACATACAAATCAATTATAACATTTAACTCACATTGTAATCCTCTAGATTTATTGTAAAAAGTAAAGCCAACCACTCCACCACACAAGACGGTATGGGAAGTTCACCCGGCGACCTCGAATCGGCCACTGTAACAGTTTCATATTTACATTGCTATTATTTCACTACTGTAACAGTTACATGATTATATTGCCTCTAATTTACTGCTTTAATTATTACATGATCCATTATGCACATACAAAAACACACACATATTACATAAAAGAGATATTTAACTGAATCCTCAAATCCCGACACCAAAACCACCACCTCCACCAACCACAGACACAGGACGGAACAGAGGGTATCAGGGTAGGCCTACTTGCCACCTCACAGTTGCCTCTCGAAAACAAAATTGCACTGGCATGCGCTACTGACTTAAAGTCACCATGAATAAATTATTAGATCCTTACGGTACAATAAATCACCCTTTTCACAACAAAATACCAAATATCATAACTATGATACAATACCTTACTTAATTAATTTTCTAAATAAGTTCCAATTAATAATGCTGGTATCACAGGAGAGTTAGGTTCGTAATTATACAATATAATTATAAATGAAGGTTATTTCCTGTTTTCAATTAAACTTTACATTCACTTCTTAACCATTATGTATTTTTCCTATCCCCTAACACTTCACCTAAGTTTCAATTATTTATCTATTTCACCCATTTACCTAACTATAATAATTATTTCTATTATTTATCTACTATCTCTAACTAACAACATTATTTATAACTGTTATCCTATTAAACTCTTTCAGAGAAAGCCTACCATCGAGATTATCTCACATTGATATTCTCGACCTGGCTAAGTTGTACCATCTTACACTTCACGTTTACCCTATTTCCTGTAAATATTCTAAATAACATTATATATAAAAATAGGGGTGTTACACTACCATAGCGATTAATGGACTAAACACAGCAAAGAGATACACACATTATCTCACAGTTTTCGCACAGGACAATAGTAAAGGAGACACACACACTCTCTATTAGTTGCTATCACTAAGACAACCAACACTTGGTGAGCAGCAACAATACTAGTGTGCAACGCAGGGTAGGAGGAAGCAGCCCCTCTTCCTATTTTCACAATATAAACAAACACACTACACACCACACCATTTGTCCCAAACAATATCCCATCAAAATTGAATTTAAAAAAAATATGGAAAAAAAAATAAAATCAAGCCTTGGAGACCCCTGGGGATGGGCCAGTAAACTCCCCCAGGGTGGGGGTGGAAGGAATATCGGCAAGGAGAGTTAGCGGAGAAAGGACTGGGGGGGGGGGGGGGGGTAGGCAGGGCAGGTGGAGGGTCGTGTGAGGTAAGGTTGGGTGGAGAAGTGAAAGGGGGTGGCGGGTGGGGGATGGTCTGATCAGGGGCAGCGGGGCTAGCCTGCAGTGGATGTGGGTGGTAGTGTGGTATGTGGTGCACATGGGTGAATCTGGGTGAGTGCGAAGGCATGTGGTGTGGGTAGGAGAGGTGGTTAAGACGGTGTGTGTAGTAGGTTTTATGGTGGTGTATGGCAAGGCGGGGTGAGTGAGGGAGGATGAGTGAGTGGTGGCGTGTATGGTGTGGGTAGGAGAGGTGCTCGGGGGGGTACATGCGGTGGGTGATGGTTGTGTGGTAGACTGTATGGTGGTGTGTGGTAAGGCGAGTGGTGAAGTGGAGTGAATGTGCAATGAAGTGGTGTGAGCCGGTTTCACCCACTCCCAGGATGTGACATAATCCTTGCCGTTGACTTGCAGGGTAACTATCGCGTCCGTCCTGGCGAGCACGGAGTGAGGGCCTGTGTACCGCTGCTGAAGAGGTGTCCTGTGTGAGTCCATACTCAAAAGGAGTGGTGCGGTGTGTAGGCCATGGTGTACGAGAATGTGAAAGGTAGTAATTAGACATGATATCAGATGACACCGCCAAGCAAGGAAGGGAGTCGGGAAATCGATGTAATTGATGCCAACAAAGAACCATCAAGGACTGGCGATGGAGATCTAGAGGTGGTTCGTTAGTGTCCACCAGGAGACTGGGGATTTGTGATGACCTGAATGCTCCAGTCGCCAGACGTAACCCAGCATGATGAACAGGGTCTAAAATTCTGAGATGGGCATCTGTGGCAGAGGAGTACACCACACACCCACAGTCAAGTTTTGACCTAATAAGAACATGGTATAGGCGAAGGAGGGTGGCCTAATCAGACCGTAAGGTTGTATGTCACAGGACCCTCAACAGATTAAGAGCCTTGAGGCAAGAGATCTTAAGTGTACGTAAGTGGGGAACCCAAGTTAAACGTTAGTAAAAAAGGAGACCCAAAAAGCGAGACTCCTCGACACATCATATCCGATGATCATGCATGAATAAGTCCGAATCAGGGTGGACACCTTGGATGCGGCAGATGTGCATAGAAACCGTCTTGGCAGGAGAAAATAGAAACCCATGAGAACCAGTCCAACGTGACACCCTGTCAAGAGCAAGCTGCATGCGCCGCTCCACCACTGACATATGGGAGGCAGCGAACAAGACTGCTAGGTCGTCAACGTACATCGAGTTGGCTATACCGTCCGGAAGGGATGAGGCAATGGCATTAATTGCTACTGCAAACAATGTCACACTGAGGACGCTTCCCTGGGGAATGTCTTCCTCCTGTGCAACAGATGCTGAGAGAGCGGTACCAACTCTCACAGAAAAACTGCGACCACTAATAAACTCTTTAAGAAAGTGTGGCAGGCGACCTCGCAGGCCATATACAGGGAGCTGCTGTAGGATGCCATATTACCATGTAGTCATACACTTTCTCTAAATCAAAGAATACACAGATAAGGTGTTGATGTCGTGCAAAGGCATCACATGCAGCAGCTTCCAACCTTCCAACCAGTGCGTCTGTAGTGGAACGATGTTTACGAAAGCCAGACTGGGACGGAGACCAAAAATCACCCCGTTCCAAGAAGTATACCAGTCTGACATTCACCATCTTCTCAAATAGTGTACAGAGACAGGAGGTCAAGGCAATTGGTCGGTAATTGAGGGCAACACTAGAGTCCTTGCCCGGCTTCGGGAAAGGAAGGATGGTAACACCCCTCCACCCAGAAGGGAAGACACCCTCCACCCAGATTCTGTTATATAAAGCTAAAAGAAATGAGATCGCCTCCTCACCTAAGTGTCGCAACATTGCATATGGTTTATTGTCTGGTTCAGGAGAAGTGTCCCCACGGAGAGAGAGACCAGAATGCAGATCTCTCAGGGTGAATATATGGTTATAACTTTCATTCTCATTCTCTGAGAAATCCAGGGCAGTGCACTCCTTGGCTCTTAACTCATGCCTCACAGCCAGAGGCCACTATCAAACTATCCATAATCTTAACTCCGTTGACCTTAAGTACAGGTGGAGAACAAGGAGAAAACTTCCCCGCCATCTTACGGACTCTCCTGACCACTTGGGTGAGTGGAGTTTTACTATTAATTGAAGACACATAGGCCTTCCAAGATGGACGTTATGCCTCTTTTAAAATTCGTTTAGCCCGAGCCCTTTCCCTTCGGAAGTACTCTAAAAAATTTGGGTCACCGCGTTCGCGACGAAGGCGAGAGAAAGCAGCGCGCATCTTCCTCACAGCAGTGGTACAGACTGGTGACCACCAATGGACAGGACGTTTGGGAAAGTAGTTTAACGAAGGAATTTTGTCCCCTTACTTTAAATGGGAGGTGAACAAAAGTCCACGGGCTTTTACAATAAAAAACAATCACCAGTGTATGATACTCTCTTCTCTCGACCCTTTCTGATAAAAAAAAACTATTGAGTAACTGAACATGTCTTGCGAAAATCCAAAAAAATCATACAAAGGGCAAGTGCAGTTCCGCTTCAGTATAGGGTATTCGCTGCCACCACCAGACCAAGTCGATCAGAGGAACCAAGTCCACACACTGATTGGGTAACGTAGTATTAGCTTAGGCACGCGAGCAAGCAACCCAGAATTAATTTAATGGGGGTTTGATCAGTGTCTTAAACTGGAAAGTTTAGATAGGAACACAATATAGTCTATTTTGTTACATCAGTGACGGAATACTCAACTAAATTATAAACCCGTTTATCATAACTTGGCACATATTTTTTTTAAAACAAGAATGATACAATAAAAGTTTTCTTTTCCCTCTCCCTAATCACCAATCCTAATCCCTTCTGTCACCAGGGCTGGAACACTTCCGAAGCTTCGCTAGTGACAGATCTAAGCACACACACAAAAAAAATGAAAAATGAAAAAAAAAAAAAAAAAAAATCGAACACCATAATAATCTATATATCTAAAAAACAGAAACAATTATTTGCCATCAATTTCTCAAACTATCTTTTTCGATATGGATCACTATGCCAAGGGAATATGCTAATTCAGCTGTTATCGCCGCAGCAAACGAAGAGAGACTCCATTAATAACAAATATTAATTATTAAATCCCTATTGGAACACTCTACATTCTATAATTATTTAACTTCATTCACGGACTAAGTAAATTACCCGGTTATATCAATCACTATTACACTTTAGTCCAGTCTATTTCCGGAGCTATCTTATTAGTTACCTATCACCGCAGCAAACGAAGAGAGAATGAGTGAGACACAAATGCTTCACTTCCTTCTCACCTCGTCTCTGCCTTATGCTTCCATACAAAGTAGTCCCATGGCTCCTAGATTTAGACATTTCCATTAGTTCCACCCTTATAGGTGTAACATACAGTTATATTTTACTATTAACCTCTATCCTTTTTATTCTAATAAATTTCCGTCTTCCTCTATTAAATATAAAACCGTTCTACTCATATTCAGTACAGATATAGTTCCGCAATTAGAAATTGGCTTGTCCTCTCTTTGGGACCTTCCTAACTTAATTATTTTTTAAAGTAAGTTACCATTAAAAATGCTGGTATCACAGGAGAGTTAAGTTCGTAATTATACATTATAATAATAAATGCAGGTTATTTCCTGGTTTCAATTAATTCTTTACATTCACCTCTTAATCATCACGTATTTTTCCAACCCTAACACTTCCCCTTAGCTTCAATTATTTCTCCATTTCACCCACCTACCAAACTATATTAATTATTTCTATTGCTTATCTACTATCTTTAACTAACAAACTTTATTAATTTTATACCTTTCATCATATTAAACTCTTACAGTGAAAGCCCACCATCGAGATTATCCTACATTGATAATCTCGACCTGGCTTCAAATTTATCCTATTACCTGTAAATATTCTAAATAACATTATATATAAAAATAGGGGTGTTACAGTAGCCAGAAGTATTAGTGATAGAGTTGAGAGCGGCAGAGTGGAGCATATCAGTGAAATATGTTACAGCCTCGTCAGAGCTACTAAAATCAGCTACTAAAGAGACGGAAGTAGTTAGCTCTCTAAAAAACTGCCAATCAGCCTTCTCTAATTTCCACCTAGGAAGACGAGACTTTGCTTCGTACTTGTTACCCTCCAATAGTATAGGGAAATGGACACTACCATATAAATCAAGTAACAATCTCCAAGTAAAATCCAACAGAGCATCGGGTGAGCAAAGGGAGATGTCAATGGTGGTAAAAGTCCCATTTGGGCTATTAAAATGTGTCACATCTCCCGTATTTAAAACCCCTAATCCCACATCCTCAATAAAATAATCCAATAAAACACCCCTGGGGTTGACCGAACTGTCACCCCACAGAGGATGACGACCATTAAAATCACCCAATAAAATCAAGGGAGAGGGAAGGTCCCGTACAAGACGGTTGAGATCACCCCTCTCTACTGTAACACTGGGAGGAAGGTATAGATTGCACACAGTGTAGGGGCGGTCCATAAAAACCTTAACAGCAACAGCCTGGAGCGTTGTGCCAAGCTCCAGGCTCCTGCATGAAATATCTCAACGAACTAGGATGGCAGAGCCACCATGGTGACCCTGCCCTTCAAATGAATTGGAATAAAATGCAGAGTATGCTAGAGGACTGGCACCAATGTAGTCCCCAAACACTGTCTCTTGAAGAGAAACACATGCAGGAGAGAAGAATGCGCAGTTCTTCCCAAGAAGCACGCAAGCCACAGCAATTCCACTGAAGGAACTTGAAAGTGTTACTTCGGTCCTGGTTATTGGGAAGCCTCATGGAGGAACTTCCCACTACCACCTCGACCTGAGGGTTTACTCTAACGATACGTTTTGTCAGTGCCTGGGCCACTAGAAGAGCGAACCCGAGGAGTAGTACTTGGGGCAGTAATTGGGACCCGTACACGAGTCCCTGAAGCATTTGATGTGGTGGAAGAAGATGTACATTGGTATTGTCCTGTGCAGCATGGGTATCATTGACACAGGCAGACACATCAACATCCATAATACAGGTGGTAGAGTCACTCTGCTGTTCAAGCGGAGAAGAAATTGAATCTTTTGAAGTCGCAACATAGTGGCATCCCAATTAACTTCAAGCACCTCTGATGATCCTGAAGGAAACTTGCGAGGAAGAACTTCTGTTGAATCAATAGATTCATCAGAGCCACGAGAACGCTTCTGGTGACATTGAGAGGAAACTACAGATGAGTCATCAGAGATGGTTGCCTTATAAGGAGGAACATCTATTGAGTCTCATCTATTGAGTGCCTCAGAGGAACCATGAAGGCGTCTCTATTGCCGTTTAGGTGACATAAGTTTCCTTTTTGGAGAGCGTGCGGCAACGTGAACCTCTACCACATGGACACCTTTAGGTAAAGTCCAAGAATTGTCATCAGTTGAAGGGTCACCAGAATGAGTGTCTGATAAGGTTTCCTAAACAGAGAAGCTATTATGTAGTGTTACCTTAGAAACGCTCTCACTGGAGCATAAATCTGCTGCCTCTTGAGAGGGTTGAGAGGGTGCTGCAACTGATTTGGGGCGAAGGGAGGAGGCGTATGTCTTAACACCACCATCCTTCTGTTGCCTAAAGTTGAGTTGCCGTCTGGCACTACCAATACTGACGAATTGGGTATTAGCCAAGCGGAGAATATCCTGCTCAAGGAGGTACATCTTACATTGGCGAGTACGCAAGGGGTGAGCATCTCTGTAGTAAAAGCAGTAACTCTCTGACCGATACTCAGAAGTAAGATGTGAGTCAGGAGCAGAACAATTACCACACCGGGAACGGTTGTTGCAGTTCCTCCTCCCATGACCAAATTCATAACAACAGAAACACTGTAATGGACACTCAATAAAAGGCTTCACCTCAAAAGAGGTGGGGTTAATGTTAATGCGATCTGGGATATGCGAACCATAGAAAGTGAGGATGATCATATTTTTACTGCCTTTCATCTTTGTTACTCGTTTGACATTGTCTGGGCACATAGCAAGAATGTCCTCTTCTGAAAATTCATACAGGTCTTCAATATTTACACGCCCCTTGCTGTAATTAAATGTTCGGTATGGTTTGATAGATTCAAACATGCTATCAGAAGGACAGGGGAGATCGAGGAGCATCATAGCCTGTGTAAGATCTTTGGCTCTGATTAAAACGCCCTTACCATATTTATTTATGTGGCCCATTGGCAGTACTCTATACTCCATACAGCATGGATATGGTTACCACGTCCCTCCTTGTAGTAAGCCACAAACCAAAAGGGTGTAGGAACCCGACATTCCTTTGGGACATTTTCTGTAGAGTCATCAAAGATGTTAGAGCAGTAGTCATTGTCACTATCAACTACATTAATGGAACGCATCATCTGAACTTTACAGTGAGTATCCCCCATGCACCTTCAGAGAATCTTTTGCCTAAAATGCTGCTTTGGCAGCAGCATTTGTATTGAATGTAATATAACACCGATTAGACCTACAATCACAGTCATAAGTGATTCGGATACGAAGGACTACTCCCAAACATTTAAAAATGGAGTGGATAGCGCCATACGAAAGTGATGCCTGTACATTTGTTAGCATTAATGTGTCACAACCACTAACACGGTTCTCTGACACAACATCTGACCTGCTGGGTCTATTCGTATTTGCAGCTTTCTGCATATTACCACGACCAGATTGTAACATCTCGAGGAAGAGATTTGGGCTTTGAGTTATCCATATATCATTAAATTAATGTTGTTGGCCCCAGGAGCCAAGAGCTACTACCAACCGGACAGATAAGGGGACCGAGCGCTGGACGCCGTGGGCAGGGTACCTCTTCCCCCACGGTGCCACTCATTTAAAAAAGCAGCCCCAATGGTTTGAAAGTTTGCCCACAACTGTGCTGAGACCCCCTTCCCCAATAACTCCCGGCCCAGACACCCATCCATCAAACATATAACGGCCCCTAGAAGGCAGTCTCTCTGGAGGGCAGCACTGTTGGCCCGTACTGGCAGCCTATTGCATGGGAACCATTTAGTCTGGTCTCTCACTGGTGACCTTATTTGCATGGGAAACCCTCTCTTCCCAAAATTGTGGCAGAGCAGGGGCAAAAGCCCCCTCTAAGCTAGCTCGCCAGGTCTTAGAGACACGCAAGCCCCCCCCCCCCCCCCCACACACACACACTTTGTCAAGGCGATTCATGTTACGGGGGTACCAGGATGGTGGCAGCGTTGAGATCCCTATAATCTGCGCATGCCCTCCACTCTCATTCCTGATGTTTTGGGACCAAATGCGGAGGCAACGGCCACACACTATCAGACGGTCTGGCCACGCCTTGTTGGATCATGAAGTAGAATTTTCATTTCTCCATCTCCAGGCATTCCAGTGGCATCCTACGAGGTTTGGCGAACCCTGGCGGGCCTGTTGTGGCAATGTTATGGTGAATGTCCGAGTCTCATATGTGTTTGGAGGTGTCGGTCGGTGGAGAGTAAGTGTGGGAAGTCGTGAAGTGAATGTTGGTAGGTGTTAACATGTGATATGCATGTGATGGTGGTGTGGCATGCTAACAGTATTTGGTAGGAATAGTGGCTCCAGAGGGTTGATGTATGAGGCAGTGGCATTTGGCATTAATAAGGTCATGCGCCGTCAATAAGTCAAGGCCCCAGGATTGGTGCGTGTACATCCACCATGACGAAGAGCTACACAAGGTACTCCTCCCAGAGCAGGGTCACTCCCCTACTTCTGGTACTGTAGGTGGCGATGGGGACCTTGTTCGCTGCAAGCAGGTCATAAGCGGTGGAGGCCTGGCTCTCCATGTCCTTGTCCTAGGGTGGGACGACACTCACTTCCGACCCGGAATCAACGAGGAAGTTGTCGCCGGATTGAAAGTCTTCCACCCACAGGAGAATGTGGAGATATAACAGGTAGTGGCAGGGAGCTGTTTCGTGGGTAAGAAAGGCGTGGTTGCGAGGTTGGAGGGCGTGATGTGTCAGAGTCACAATTAGTGGTGTGGAGCAAAGCAGTTGTCCTTGCGTGGGAGAGGCATGGTAAAGTTGGTGGTGCATATGTAGCGTTAAGAGGCATGCGTGGACATATGTCGAGGGTCCTCATGGTTATTGAGAGGTATGAGAGGAGAGGTGACATTTCTGGTGTGCATATTGTGTTGTGGCAAAGGTGTGGTGTCGTAGAACAGCGTCACGTGGGCTGTAGCGTGGTAGGCGTTTTCTTGCCACGGCCTTATTCATTTGCCTGCCTGAGGCGGGAGGTCTGGCAATTGGGCTAGGAACTCCACTGGCACGGAAGAGGCAATTGCAAGCGTTAGTGCCGAACCGTTGGTGATACACTCTGCAAAAAAAGTTTTGGAACCACTCCTCCAATAATACTAAAATAATTATCACGGTACGGTTGGTACAACTGCTAAGTCAGCCCAAATGTCCCTGTACAGGGACAATAATACACCTATTATACACCAATAACACACCTATTCACAACACGTATCATAACAGTATTATACAATGAGTATACAATAAGTATACAATAAGTATTATCGCCAGTGGAATAGGCTTACCAACCCTACATAGCACTAGCAATAGGGGTGGTCCCAAAACTTGTTTTGCAGACTGTAGGCTACATGCACAGAGTAAGGTGTGTGGTGGCAAGAGATTGACTCGGGAGCGGTGGTAATATGCGAGGTGACGGTGTATACTGTTGTTGTTGCTGCACTGCTGGTGGTGTGGCATAGTGTTGTTGTTGGTGGAGGGGTGTATTGTTGTTGTTACAGAACTGGTGGTGGTGGGGTATAGTGTCGTTGTTGGAAGAGAGGAGGATTCTGCTGAATGGTTTGTAGAAGGGTTTGTATGGAGTCTGTAGGAGGGTCGAGTTGTTGTATAGTTAAGAAGACAGGTTCAGTTGTTGAAGGTGTGTGGAATTGCTGTTGTGGAGGATGAAGTGGGTGTTGTTGTGAGGATGTGTGATGATGGAGTTTAGGTGTGGGCACCTGATGTGACTGTCTGTGCGGTGTAGCGTAGATATTGTGTGACGGGAGGGCGTTCAGTGGCAGGGGTGTTGCCGTATGTGTTTGTGAAGTGTGTTGCTGAGTGTGAGGTAGCGCGGCCGAAGGGTTGGTGTGTATTGGTGTGTATTGTTAGCAGTGACGTGCTGAGGGTGGTATGTGCCCTCGCTGTCATTCAATGTTGCCATGAGTGAATCGGTGAGTTTGGCATACTGTTGGAGGGGCAGGAGTTGTTGGGACTGAAGATGTAGCTGGATAGTCGCAGGGATTAGTCTGGCGTGTCTGCTCCTGAGGACAGCCTCAGTGAAGGGAATGGCCACCTATTCATTCAATTACTGCATTTGTCGAAGTACTGATGGGTGACGCGTCCTGCGCCTCTTCAGCTGGATGTCCTCGAAGGCCTGCAGGTACTTCTGTTTGGACATCCTGTGGGATGACACGATAGCGGCCTTGAGATCCTCATAGCAGGGGTTCTGCATTACTGACAGGGGAATAGTCTCAAACACGTCCGAAGGCATAGAAAAAAATTACACATAGATTGGGGGTGTAAGGAGGGCGAGTAACTCTAAACCCCACGTGATAGTAGTGGTAGGTGAGAGAGGTAAACTACAGAGGGCGGTGCAGACCTACAATGGGGAGTGAGTAGCACTGGAGAGGGCAGAAAAATACTAAAAATAAAGAAACAAATATACAGGGAAACAGTGTATATGTACAGTTGGACACATGAATGGGTGATACAGCCCAGGTGAAAGATACTTGTCCCATTTGAATAACCAGTGTCTATTATCAGGTACTTGACTTTTATTACCATCCTCAATACTGACTTCTGCTTCTGGTGTCTCCTATTTGGCAATAAGGAAATTGATATTGGGAGAAATTGACCATCTTTCACTTGGGCTGTACCACCCATTCATGTGTCCAACTGTACTTCACCTTAAGGACTGTTGCTGTCGATACATTGACTTGGCGGAGTGTAGAGTGGGTGCCAAAGATGTCACACATTGTTGTAGGGTAGGTAGCGTTGTTAGGTAGCTGACGAAAGGCGCACGCGTGGCATAGCTTGTGTCGTAAGATAGCTGACAAAGGTGAAGCACGTAGTCACGGCACCGAGTGGCATCGACGAAGGGTGGCTGACGAAAGTTGCACGTGTTCCTAGATATGCGTAGGTGGTGCGGGTGTAGAGAGACGTAAGAGCAGTAGTAGGTAATGACGAAGGGTCGATGCCGCCGACAAGGTACTTCAGCATCGTGTGTGTGTGGTGGGTGAAAGGGTGGGGTAGGAGAGAATTGTATGAGAAACAGGCGTGGGCCGAGAGGGGTTACAGGGAATAACGAGAGAAAGGAAGTTACGCATTTGGTAGGGTGGCCGTAAGGGCGTGAGGCCAAAGGGACGAACCTTGGGGAGTACTTGGAGCCTTGGGTGCAGCCAGAGGTTGACCATGGAAAGGAACAAATAATACAGGGAAAGCATTGCCTGTAAGCAAAGAAGGTATAGACACGTGGCAATGGGAAACAATGAGAGAGTGTGACGGGTCAGGGCATAAGGAGCTGTCAGAATGGATAGAAGGAGAAGTCCAAAATACAGAAATTGCCGGGAAGGTCAGAGTTACGTTATGAATACAATATTGTAGGGGGAAGAGCACTTGGAAGTTTATAACAGATCACAAAGCAACAATAATGGGAGGGAAGTGTGTATATGTGGTACCTTATAGTGGAGGAAGCAGCGAAGTTGGAGCATGAGGTCTCCTCTTGGGGTAGCCTTCCTCGCAATCGTGGGACCCAGCGTTTTTAGAGGAATTTCGACGGGCAAGGGCTTGGGCTAGACGAGTTTTAAAAGAGACACGACTTGCATCTTGGAAAGCCTATATGTCTTCAATTAATACTAATATCCAACTCACCAAAGTGTTCAGGAGAGTTCGTAAGTTTTCTACTATCTCGCCACCTGTTCTTAAGGTCAATGGAATTAAGATCATGGATTGTTTAACAGTGGCCAACACGATGGCAGAGGCTTTTACAAGAGTCTCCAGCCGTGACTCTCGACCTCTGGCTGTCAGTCATGACTTCTCAGTGAATGAGCAGGAAAGTTATAACCATGTATTTACCCTGGGAGACATCCACTCTGCTCTCTCTCTCTGCGGTGACACTTCTCCAGACAACATCCCTTATGCAATGTTGCATAGCCAACCTATTGCTTTGACCTTTTGTCTCTACAAACTATTTGAGAAGATGGTGAATGTCAGACTGGTGTACTTCCTGGAACGGTGTGGTTTTCTGTCTCCATCCCAGTCTGGTTTTCGTAAACACCGTTCCACTACAAACACTCTGGTCAGGTTGGAAGCTGCTCCATGTGAGAATTTTACACGACATCAGGACCTGGTTTGTGTATTCTTTGATTTAGAGAAAGCCTATGACACTACATAGCAATATGACATCCTGCAGCAACTCCATGCATATGGCCTACAGGGTCGCCTTCCACGCTTTTTTAAGGAGTTTCTCAGTGGTCGCAGTTTTTGTGTGAGGGTTGGTACAACCCTCTTTGCACCCGTAACTCATGAGGAAGGCATACCCCAGGGAAGTGTCCTTAGTGTCACACGTTGTTTGCTGTGGAAATTTACGCCATTGCCTCATCCCTTTCAAACGGTATTTCCAACTCAATGTAAATTGACGACCTGGCAGTCAGGTTTGCTGCTTCCCATATGTCAGCTTCAGAACGGCACATGCAGCTTGCCCTCGACAGGGTGTCGCGTTGGGCTAGTTCCATGGCTTTCACTTCTCTCCTGCCGCATTTGGGGTTTTCATTCCGAACGGGACTTATTTATTTTATGATCTTGGTGTGATCAAGAGCTACGTTGTGTCAAGGAAACTCGCTTTTTTGTAAACGACGACTCGTGATATTTAGAAGTAGTCTGGCTATCTTACTAATAGATTTACGATTTACTTTACCTGTTTACAAATATTTTAACGTATTTTTCTTCATCACATGGGAAGAAATTATTAAGCTGATATTAAGCTGATACAGAATGGTATTAATTATTGTCTCGTTTCCCTACATTCATGGAACAATTAGAATTTATATAATAATGTCCATCGGCCTTCATTAGATACGTATATATGGAAATGGGGCTTGTCTTGCAACTCATGACAGCCTAATCCAATAGCCGCCTTTACTATCTTGTTTCAGTTGAGCAAGTAAAATGTGCAAGAATAATCTTGCTGTACATGGCAAAATCATCACAATCAGTCAAAGTTCAGCTAATCACGTTCCATCTTGCATTGACTTTGGATTTTCAGTTATTCATTCATAAATATACGAGGGATTATACTACAAATAACTGCCAGATGTTGCCATATACATCAACAAATGTCTTGCATTTTTGTATTTTTTATTTGTTCAGCTCAAGCTCAAGCATGATGTTCGCAATGGAGGGAGAGAATTTGTGATAAGAATATTCTTTGAACGAATAAACGTGAATCAACACACACACTGCTGGCACATTTAAGATAGCTTGCTACTGTAACCAGGTGCACGAATTAATTAAAATGGATTTTCCTTAGAATATGATGTAAAACAGTCTTTGAACATAATATCTAGCCCACCTAAGTCGAAGACCGGGATCTAAAGTAAGCGGTGTCTGGACGATAGCCCACCCAAACCATCACAAGGTCGCACACATCTTGAACCAAAGAATGCTTTACGTGGACTCTCGCTCAAAATTTTGTGTTTCGACTTGAGTGAGTTAGATTTCATGGTCGGGGAGTGTACAGTCGTGGACAATAACAATCATCCACATTGGAGTGGCTCACATAAACGTTTAAAACCTTACATCTGATTGTCGGCTGATAAATTTTCTAATTATTCCATTAAGTACCATCTTTTAATTTACTATAAATAGCTACTCACTAATCAAAATATTACCATCACAAGAGTTCGTGAAACACTAGTAAGCAATATGTTTAAGTTATCTATATTAATATTGTAATGTATGTCTGCGATTGTACAACAGTACAACTATTTGTACTTCAATTCTGGCCTTGAGTTCAAAAGTAAAAGTAATTTTAAGTGATAGAAATCTCAGAATTAAGTATTATTTATATTCCGAAATACTGAAGTACCATTGATAATTAATATACTTAATTATGCTTAGAATATGATGCAGGTCAGTCCGACTATTATAACTCCAATTCTGGCTGTGATGTCAAAGGTCAAAGTAATTTTAAGTGTACATATAATTACGGTTAAAATAAATTTATAAAAATTCTTTTTCATATATTTGTTAAAAATACATCACAGCTTGACAATCTAACTAACTTGGTCCCAATACTCTTCGTTAAGTCAAAGGACAAGACCATTTTAAGATCAGAAAAGTGGTTAATAGATTTTTTATATTTTTTTAGGTACGGTATGTTTGCGACATGGCTAGAATCGTTAAAGAATTATACACTATACACAATATAACACGGTAGGATCTAGAACGACCCCTGTATGTTGGGGATTGTTTTAAATCCAAATTAAAAACTTGATAATAATGTGGCTTCTTAGAACCTAGGACGTTCAAATTCTAGAGTGATATTTAACATTTATACTGAGTCAGTAGGAGCACCACCATTCTCCTCTGGTTATAGAACAAAGCTAATGATCATAGACTATAATTATGATTATAAATATCGTTATTACATTTCCAGGTGCAGAATGTATTTTGAAATTCCATACAATGACAAGGGGCTTGCACCACAGTTCGCTGGAATCTGGATTCCCAAAAGAGGATGGAACTACGCTTCAAAGAGCTACATATTCCCTGATAAATTTTACAGGTTAGAGAAGAGAAAATTATTAATAATGCATTAATGATAGAGTCTGATTTGTCTATTCACTAATCTGAACTATTTTAATTGTTACCGTACAAGAAAGAAACCATGTTGTTGGGGCAATTAAATATATAGCTGAGGGAGGAAAAAATATATATTCTATAACTACATTACATTACAAGATCTTATGAATACATAAGATCTAATCTGCATCATCGCTTTTATTTTCTATACCATGTGCGCAATATTAACGGTCTCGGCAACCTCCTCCAATAGGTTGGTAACTTGGGTTTTTGTGTAGGTGTTCATGAGCGGTTCCCACTCGTAGTGACCAGGATGGAAGAAATCCCTAGAACATAAATAGACATAAGAATAGGGAAATGACACATATAGAAAATAAGTTATTATAAGCATCAAAGATGCAGGCAGACCTGGCTTGCATGCTCAGTTTAGGAATGAATTCAAATCACAAAATGTTGAACACCTAAATTTAATACTAAATCTAAGGAGAATGAATTTTTTTTTTTTTTTAAATTATCAATGGGGAGGGCTTCGATCCCACTATCCCTGCAGCCCAAGCCGGCGGCTGTAACCAATTCGCCACTCAGGCCTTGCTATTTAATCGTGACTGTTACAATGCCACCTTCTGCTGTAGTTGTGTCGTGGATAACTTTTATGGTTGTTAACCTGGCATGGTTTCTCTGGGAGACCCGCAACCACACCGGATAATGGACTCCTCCCACCCTCCTAATAAGTTCACATAAAAATAATTAGAGGTACATTTATTGACAAATCCACATGTAGGATTTTCACCCAGACAACGTCGGGTATCGCTGCTAATAATATTTAAAATGAAACATGAACAGTGTACAGATATCCACAAAGACAATGGTAATCACCCGCCTCCGACCCTTCTACGATCCCTCTCTCAGACCCAAATACTCCCTCACCAATATCAGCCACACCGTTACCATACCTGGACTACAACAAGTTACTGCACCTCTGTCCTTAGGAGTTCCATTTCTTTTATGTGTGACTGTACACTAACTTGGAGTCAGAGCAGTTGATTACATGGTTGTGGTCATATGCCTGGACAAACAGTGCATTATCTGTGTTGTGAGTTTTGTTGGCAAATTTGTGTTTTCCTATATGTGTGTCTAAATCACGTTTTGTTTCACCAATATGTACAGCTCTGGACAGATCAAGCGACAACTCCCATCCATTAGCAACTTGGTCTGGGCCTCGTTGGATCAGGCCCCTCCAAACGGGAATTGCCTTGACGAGGTGGGGGGGTGGGGTGGGGGGGGCTAGCGTGTCTCTAAAACCTGGCAAGCTAGGCTAGAGGAGGCTTTGGCCCCTGCTCTGCCCCGATTTTGGAGAGAGAGGATTTCCCATGCTATTAAGTTCGCCAGTGAGAGACCCACCATCATGTCCGGCCACGTTGGTAGCTTCCACGCCTTTCTTCCTTTCATTCATAGTGAAAGACATCTCTCCATCTCTTCAGTGACAGTGGTGAGGTGGTGGCAGCAGAGGGAAGGATGTTCTTTCTGTGGTTCGTTGCATGTCAGAAAGCCAAGGCATTTCAAATTGTTATACCACTTCACCCTGTCAGCAAGGTCGGCGGGTGAAGTGGTGATGTTGGCAGTAGGTGTTGACTGGACCATGACTGGCTGTGGAATCCTCTAACCCCATCATTGATCCATCAATACATTAGGGGTTGTTAGTATTAGAGGTGGAATGCAGTGGGTGACAAGCTCAGACAAATCATGGATGGTGATACGATGGCTTGATCTACCGATGGGAGATGGCTTTGTGTCATCTCAGCATTGCCCACAAAAGACTGACACACGAATTTCTAATGGAGAGGAGACCCCCTCCTATTTGTGATTATTGTCTGGTCCCGTTAACTGTTCGGCACCTCCAAATAAAGTGCCGCAGTCTGGGGGATCTGTAAAGCCAGCACATTTCTGGGCATCGGGGGTGGATGGGACTTGCCTTCTTTCGTCGTTGCTTAGGGAGGATGCCAAGAGACCTGGAAGTGGAACTCTTTCCTTCACAGAAGAGGGTTATAGCTATAGTTATAGCTATAGTTATAATCATGACGAAAATGTCAAACCGATATTCAAAATAGTACCTTTAAATTTATTTGTATTTGTTTATAATTATGAATTCGGCAGCATATAGTACCATGTCCAGTATTGTACGGTATGTTTTATATACTTTGTATCTGCTAAATTATAAAACTACTGCTTTCCTTAATGACATGAATAGTACTTCCTAATATAAGGTTAAGGTTTCAACAAGAACATTATCTTCACCATTTAGATCACTGACCATAGTTCTCTTGATGCCTTTTTTCTCTTTGACAGACTGTCCAACGGACCTGAGCTTCTACTGGCGTACGTAGAGTGGCCTTCAACCAGGAAGGTGGAGTTAGACGACCCTGGTGCCCCGGGAGGCAAGCGAATCAAGAGACTTGATGTGGAAGTCAGTTTTTTGGAGACAATTGCCAAAAAGATGAACTTTACGTAAGATTCATCAGTTTGAAGATTAAGCACTAAAAAAAATAGTTTAATTCCTATGAAAAATTGGAAAGGAGTCTCTTACCTTGTAGAGAGATTAGAATTTTAAAATATTGTAAAAGTATGTTTAATTAGGTAAGTGTTATTCAGGTCATACATACTAGAAGAAACGCCCGGCATGCCCACATAACTTTATAAATATCTTAAGGTATTCACTTTGTGAGCAGAAAATTCACAAATTGAATTGTGAGATTAGAAGTTTTCCTTTCTGGGGTTAAGATGAGAGCCTCTCAGCAAATATCTTGTGCAATGGATAGTTTTAGGGGGATCTTTTTCCTTCCCTAGTATATACCCTATGGGCCTATAAGGTCTCTATGCCTGTTACGAAGGCCATGTAAAATCTTACATTAGCATTCACAAATTTATGGATGCTAACAGACGAAATTTATATAATGTTATTGCATAAGTCTTCTCTCTCACCTTTTCTCCAACTCCACTCCAGTATCTCCTTTTGCATTTTTAGTGATACTGTCTCTTCAATTTTCCCCTCATTCAAATTTCACAATTATTGACCACCTCCTTCTCTCTCTCACCCCTTCCTCTCTACCTCACGCACCCACCTTTTCTACGAAGCACTTCAACTGGTCCTTATCATAAAGTACTGGCCACGTCTTTCAATCTAACTTGAAGGCAGTGTAACGCCGGGGCTCCTTGGCATTGGTAACAGTGGAACTAAGTTTGGTTAAGGTGTTAGGCTGCCCTTTTGGGGACGTTCCCGGGACAAACAGTGAAGCCCAATTTGAATTAGTTAAGCTGTCAGTGATTGCGCTGCTTTTCTTTCCTCCATCCTTGACAACTCACAAAATATACAGTACACATTAACCCATATGACCATACAATGGTAATATAATTTGTCCTGTTGTTCAAAATGATCAAAAAGCCTAATCTTACATCAAAACACTCGAATTCCCGGGGTCACTAACTGAAGGGTTGCGTGTGATCGCCAGCGGTTTTAATATGGAAGTGGGGGAACAGCGTGTTGGCCGAGTTAGATGTAATTTTGTAAAATCTTCCCCGCGATAATTACTGATACATCGTACGTCTGCACTTTAAGGTGCTATTATTCAGTAATTATATTAACATCATAGATAAGAATTGGTGTGAAACATACAGTAAAACAGAAATTACAAGCATAAAATAGTACAGGGGTTGGCAGAACTAATAACATTTATATTAGTTCATACCTACACCTTTGGCTTAAAACAAAAAAACACTATGTTTCTGAAAGAACAATGCCCTATGTTAAAAAAAATGAGAGCAATCAGAAAAGTTTTTCACCTCTAATTATACATTTTTATGAGGCCGAAATCATATGGGAAAGAGATCACTTCCCCAACTTTGTTGTTAACAATTATTTTATCTGGTGAAAAGTGGCAAGTTTTACTTAGGTTCGTGACGTCGGGAATTACCTGTATCTAGACCCACTATACAGGGTTATTCAAAATTATAGTGACAAATTTACAGGGTGAAGTCCTGACAACATATTAAACATTTCTCAATATATATTTTTCCCAAAATTAAAAGGTTAATTGCAAACATGAAAGCCAAATCCATTACCTTGGGCGAACGATCGAACACTTTTAAATCAACTCCCCCCCCACCCCACCCCCCCGCACACACATTACCCCCTGTTCTCTCACGGGTAGACGAAAGAAGTAATTACATCGAATGAAGCAATGAAACCTTATCGATCGCGGGATTCAAACATATCCGTAGGCTTTATTTGTTTTTATTATTGTGCCATAGCGTCAGTCAACATTACACAAGGGTAGGCGGTACTCATGAGAATCATATGACTACAAACACACATACACACGCATACACTCACACACATACACATGAAAACATAACAAAATGAAGCACCAGCATACAGACAAATATTTACACCTACCAATAATAATTGGGGGATTTGAGTTGACGTAAGGTTTTTTTTTATTATTATTATTAATTGCGCTCAGCGTTAATGCCAACATACATACAGGTAGGCAGAACCCATGAGAATCAAATTACTACAACCACACATACACACGCATACACTCACACACACACACATCATGAAAACATAACAGAATGAAGCACAAGCATACAGTCAAATATTTATATTATGACCTACTTAAATCCACCAAAACGAGGGTGGCGCACCAAAAGCTCCTCCAAAACCTGATGGTTCAGCAGGTGTCGACAAATCACATCAAGTGGCAGGCCCCCAGGGCAGCAAGTGTCAGACAGTGGGGCAGGCCAGGCAATAGTGCTCTATAGTGTTAGCACGAGGCGCTCGACACAAGCGACACATTATGCCTATGAACCATGAGGTATTGACAACGGTAGGAATATTTGTGACGGCAGACATTTATGGGTGATGGATATGCTGAAGGGCCTCTCTGCATCCCTGCGTCGTCGTACAAATAAAATCACAATTTATGAAGGAGGCCAGCCTCCTCCACATAGGAGAGGGTGTTCCCTCCCACACTACAAGCCTCCTCACCGAGCACCCGGGAGAGACTGTAAGAACTGTCACCCACCCGGTAATCATAGAGATGCCTACGATGTAGGTCCCCAGGACAGGGACACTCGACCAAAAGATGCCGTACTGTTAAAGGGACCAGACAATTATCACAGTAGGGAGGGTAACTCCTCTCCATTAAAAAGCCATGAGGCAATAATGTGTGGCCAATGTGGAGACGGACAAGAGTTGTCTCCCACCGCCCACTGTAGCTTCTCAAACCAAGGCGCTGGCGGATGTCGCAGAGTTTGTAGCCCCAACGGCGTACTATCTGTCCAGCCAGCAGGATGAACGGTAGCATCAATATAGGGTCGAAGGTCGAATAGGAAATATAGGGTCGAATTGGAAACTGCAGCCTTAGCCAGGGCGTCAGACCGTTCATTGCCATCGGATCCCACATACTTTGCAGCCACAACGACCCAGGAGGAAAAGCCACTCAAGGATGGCCAACACCAGGGGATAGGAATAGTTAAAATTGCACAAGGCCTGCAAGGCACTGCAAGAATCGCTAAAAAATAGTAAATGAAGGCTGAGGAAGAGTAAAAATCATATGGAGGGCATATAAAATGGCTGAGAGCGCAGCAGTGAAGATCGACATAACAGAAGGGAGCCTACCGCCACAGCAAAAGTTAGGAAAGACAACTCCAAAGCCAACACCAGCATAACAAATTTGACCCATCAGTGTAAACATGGAGGGACTCAGGGAGGGACTGTGAGTGAAGGCATGTTCTAAAAAGAGGGAACGAGCCACTGGAGGAGGAAGAGATTCCTTTTTGTCTGCAAAACTGGTGCTGGGGAAAACCTCTGTAAGAAGCCATGGAGCCACCCTGGGAACCCTCACAGGACAAATCTGGAAGTCATCAATGCCCATCTCCTTCATAGACTAACAGACCCAGAAGCCAAAGAGCCATGGTATACGAGAATGTGAAAAGTAGTAATGAGACATGATATCAGATGAAACCGCCAAGCAGGGAAGGGTGCCAGGAAGTCGATGTAATCGATGCCAACAATGAACCATCAAGGACTGGCGACAGAGACGAAGAGGTGGTTCATTAGCATCCACCAGGAGACGGGGAATTGGGGATGACGTATACGCTCCGGTTGCCAGAAGTACTCCAAGAGTACTTCTGATGAACAGGATCCAAGACACTGAGACGGGCATCCGTGGCAGAGGAGTAAACCTCACACCCATGGTCGGTTTTCGACCTAAAAAGAACAAGGTATAGGCAGAGGAGGGTGGCCCGATCAGCCTCCCAGGACATGTGGCCCAGGACCCTCAACAAATTAAGGGGTAGGAGGCAAGAGACCTAAGGTGAACGTAAATGGGGAACCCAGGTCAAACGATTGTCAAAAAGGAGACCCAAAAAACGAGTCTCCTTGACACAACGTATCCAAAATCCATTCATGAGTAAGTCAGTATCGGGGTGGACACCTCGGATGTAGCAGGAGTGCATAGCTGCATGCGCCGCTCCGCCACTGTTATACAGGAAGTAGCAAACCAGACTGCTAGGTCGTCAACGTACATCGAGTTGGCTATGTGTCTGGAAGGGATGAGGCAATGGCATTAATTTCTACTGCAAACAATGTGACACTAAGGACACTTCCCTGGGGGACGCCCTCCTCCTGTGCAAAAGATGCTGATAGGGCTATACCAACCCTCACAGACAAACTGCGACCACTAAAAAACTCCTTAATAAAGTGTGGTAGACGACCCCTTCTCCAACAGTGCATGGTATGGTGTATATGGGAGATTTTAATGCTCGGCATTCTGATTTGAGTGATGGTTCTGGCTCTATTAATCGTAATGGTGTTCGTCTCCTTTCATATATCCGCAAGCATCATTCGACACGCTGGGACACTGGTGGTGACAATCATCGCCGGGGAGGTACTCTTGATTACATCCTCTCGTCTGGTCTGATAGCATCTCGGGTCCAGTGCTCCTCCATGCCAGACTTATTCTCTGATCACATCGCTATTCGGTTTCATTATACTCTCTCAGCTGGGTCAAATGCATCAGCTACTCGTTTGCGTATTGCTGTGTCCCCTAAATATTGCCCGAATTACATCTTATTTATGGCCCATGTATTACCTACATTTGATATATCATCAGCTGAACAGTTGTACTCTGATCTTGTATACGCTCTGATCTTTTATACGCTATATGTCTCCCGCCCACACCTCCAGCATCGCCATACTGCCCACTCCAGGATGCTTGATGCACGTACACAGGAGGCAAAGGAGCAGGCTGAACGTGATGGCCTATTATTTCAAGCCAACCCAACTCCTGACCTGCCCCATAGTTACCAGATGTCTAGGGATGCTTTAGTTGCCCTGCAGGAGTGTGCTCACACTGAGTCTTGGCAGCGGTTCACGGACAGTATTAACCACCAAACAAGTGTGGCTTCTATGTGGCACTTAATTCGTCTGGTTGTTAAAAAGACACCTGCCACTGCTCGTCATCACAGTGCCGCCGACTATCCCTCTCAAACGGGAATCGCCTTGACGAGGTGGGGGGGCTTGCTTGTCTCTATGACCTGGCGAGCTTGGCTAGAGGGGGCTTTGGCCCCTGCTCTGCCCCGATTTTGGGGAGAGAGGGTTTCCCATGCTAGTAAGGTCGCCAGTGAGAGACCAGACTAAATGGTTCCCATGCAATAGGATGCCAGTACAGGCAAATAGTGCTGCCCTCCAGAGGGACTGCCTTCTAGGGGCCGTCCTATGTTGGATGGTTGAGTGTCTGGGCAGGGAGATGTTGGGGAAGGGGGTCTCAGCACCGTTGTGGGCAAACTATGGCTCCAATCTTTCGACATTTCATTCAGTTTCACCTTTATAGGTGTATCATACAGTTATATTTTACTATTAACTTCAATCCTTCTTATTCTAATACATATCCTTCTTCCTCAGTTAAATATAATACAGTTTAAAAATATTCAGTACAAATATTGTTCCGCCAATAGAAGATGGTTTGTACTCTCTTTGGGACCTTCCTAACTTAATTAATTTTATAAGTAAGTTACCATTAAAAATGCTGGTATCACAGGAGAGTTAAGTTCGTAATTATCTCTCTATATAAAACACTCCGTCTGTCTGTCTGTCTGTATGACCGCTATGCACGGCCGCATCGTTTCACCTAGAGTAATCATTTTTACATACAATTTTTTCGCTGAGACCTGAGGAGTGTCTTGGCCCTATATATTTTTTTTATTCAATGATCAACCCCTCAAAAACGACTATTTTTCTTTTTTTTTTCACCCCCAGCTGAAAAATGATTGTCAATTTTTTCAAGTTTCAACTTTCATTTAGGCAAAAAAAATTCTTGCAGAAAGTAAGAGCTTGAATTTACACACCAGGAACTGAAAACAGGTGTCCAAATTTGGGTATGACAAGAGCGTCTAAGTCCGAAAATACATAAATAAAATAATATCCCATGAAATATTACGAAAGAAAATCTCTTACGATGACAGAAAACATCATACGATCTGCGTACGCACGTGCTCTCTCTCCCTCTCTCTCTTACACACACACACACACACTCTCTCTCTCTCTTCTACACACACACACTCTCTCTCTCTCTCTCTCTCTCTCTCTCTCTCTCTCTCTCTCTCTCTTTTCCACACACACACACACACTCTCTCTATCTCTCTCAAGATAGAGAGTAACAGAGATAGATAGATAGATAGAGAGATAGATAGATAGATATATTGATAGATAGAGAGATAGATAGATACAGAGAGATAGATAGATAGAGAGATATATAGAGAGATAGATAGATAGAGATAGATAGATAGAGAGATAGATAGATAGATAGAAATATAGATATAGATACAGAGATAGATATAGATAGATAGAGAGAGAGATATAGATAGATAGATAGAGAGATAGATAGATAGATCGATAGAAAGATAGAGAGATAGAGAGATATAGATAGATAGAGAGATAGAGAGAGAGATAGAGAAATAGATAGATAGAGATAGATAGAGATAGATAGATATAGATAGAGAGAGAGATAGAGATATATAGGTAGATAGATGTATATATATAGATAGATAGATATAGATAGATAGAGAGATAGAGAGAGAGATAGAGAAATATATATATATATATATATATATATATATATATATATATATATAAATAGATAGATAGATAGATATAGATAAAGAGATGAATATAGATAGAGAGATAGATATAGATAGATAGAGAGATATATAGATAGATAGATGATATAGATAGATAGATAGATAGATAGATAGAGAGAGATAGAGATAGAGAGATAGAGATAGAGATAGATAGATTTAGATAGATATATAGATAGATAGAGAGATGGAGAAATAGATAGATAGAGATATAAAGAAATAGATAGATACAGATAGATAGATAGGGAGATAAATATAGATATAGAGATAGATATAGATAGAGAGATAGATATAGAGAGAGAGATAGATAGATAGATAGATAGATAGATATAGATAGATAGATGGATAGATAGAGATAGAGATAGAGATAGAGAGATAGAGATAGAGATCGATAGATTTATAGATATATAGATAGATAGAGAGATAGATAGAGAAATAGATAGATAGAGATATAAAGAAATAGATAAATAGAGATAGATAGATAGATAGAGAAAGATAGATAGACAGATAGATAGATAGAAAGATAGAGAGATAGATATAGATAGAGAGATAGATATAAATATATATAGATAGAGAGATAAATATAGATAGAGATATAGATATAGATAGAGAGATAGATATAGATAGAGAGATAGATAAATATATAGATATAGATAGATAGATAGATAGATATAAACAGATAGATAGATAAATATAGAGAGATAGATAGAGAGATAGAGAAACAGATAGATAGAGATATATAGATAGATAGATAGAGAGATAGATAGATATAAATAGAGAGAAACATATAGATAGAGAGATAGATATAGATAGATAGAGAGATAGATAGAGAAATAGAGAAATATATAGATATAGATAGATAGAGATAGATAGATAGATAGATAGATAGATAGAGATAGAGATAGAGAGATATATAGATAGAGATAGAGATAGAGAGATATATAGATAGAGATAGAGAGATATATAGATAGAGATAGAGAGATATAGATAGAGATAGATAGAGATATATAGATAGATATACAGATAAATATATAGATAGATCAGATAGATATATAGATAGATATATAGAGAGATAGAGAGATAGATAGATAGATAGATAGATAGAAATAGAGAGAGATAGAGATAGAAATAGAGAGAGATAGAGATAGAAATAGAGAGATATAGATAGAGATAGATAGAGATAGATCGATAGATATAGATAGATATCTATAGATAGATATATAGATAGATATAGATAAATATATAGATAGATATATAGAGAGATAGATATAGATAGATAGATAGATATAGATAAATTGATAGATAGATCCCCAGACAACGTCGAGTATCGCTGCTAGTACATTATATAATTATAAATGCAGGTTATTCCCTGTATTCAATTAATTCTTTACATTCACCTCTTAACCCTTAATGGCCGGATTGCGGTCATAGACGGCCCCAAGAAGCGGCCGGATCGTGTCGTACGCCACTGCTATGTGGTGACCGGGCGAGATGAAGCACCGCTATTGCCAATGTCGGCATTTGCGAGCCCAATTTGGCGTTTTTTTTTTTACTTGGCTATACTTCACCACCATCCCTACAAATCACCATCGTCAGTCAGTGTGTTACTGACTGTAAACATGGATGGATGTGGATTAGATTTCTCGTGCGTGTCCGATTCTGTGTTGCATCATGCTTACTTACAACACTGACTGCCACCCGCGCGGGCCACGTTCAGTTGTCGTCAGAGCCACTCCACCTAAACGAACACAACCGCGCTCACACGAGAAAGTACCCTTCATTCCTCACTTAATTTCTCGGCAACGGAGAGTTGTAGAGAGCTGGGGTTGGTTTTATTGGAAAGAGGAAGAGTTGATGGTGCTAACAAGATCAAATTTAAGTTGTTCAGTATGGTAGTTTAGACGTACAGAGTAAGTGGAATAGAGCGATTTTGGAAAAATCGGCCAAAAGCGCCCGGACAGGCAGTAGGGAAAGTAAGACTAGCCCCGGACTGACAAAATGGCTATCCATAGTTATCCCGTCGCGGAGGGGTTAATCAACACGTACACTCGCCAGCACTGCCCCGTGTTACAGGAGTTCGCACGTTTTAGGAGATGTGGCACCACTGTGATGATTTGCCGCGATGGAGTAACCTCGATACAGTGGTGCATGAAGTGAACTTTGTTGTTTAAATCTTCGAACCACAATGTATTACTTCAGCCCGATTTTTTTTAACCTTAATGTTCTACATTAGAAAGTATTCAGTAGTCGTCATTATGTAATGCATTTTAGCTGTCTACATTTTTGTGATTACGTTCTGTTTCTATCTTATCACCTAATACATGTATGGATCCCCAAATCGGTTGTCAGAAAAAGGGAGGAGCCATAAGCCTCGCACATGGCATGCTGAGATAAGACCACATTTGCTTCAATATTCATAGAACGAATCACAAGAATAGTGAACATCCATGATATTGTCGAGAACTCATTGGAAAAAGCTTCAGTTTTCAGTCATGACTGAAGAGACGAGTTTTCTTCACCTTGTCGGTGGGGCTAGCATATTAATTCTTGCCATAATAACGTAATGAACATAATACCAGGTAGTTACTGTAGCTGCAATATACACAATGTTTGTAGTGCGTTAATGAATATAATATTGTCTCCATAAAAAGTTCATTTTTGTTAATTGTTGTTTGATAAAAAAAAGGGGAAAGATTAGTTTGTTATCCGTTTACAAGTTAAAATATATCCCAATTAGAAGTGATGTTAATATTATTCACCCAAATAATTGTAAAAAAGTCAGAATTACAAACGTGATCAGCATAGTTGTCATTCACACATCCAACTTATCAGTGTTCACTCGTTTATTCAGTTCATGTTATAAATTCTTTAGAATAACTTCTACAATTATTGTAGTAGGATAGTAAGAAATAGGAAGATAGATATAGATAGTTTCTTTTACCTTACGATAAGTAAAAATACATTAAATGTGGCATAGGTTTCTTATTTCTAACTCCAATACATTACCAGCATAATCGTGTTTCTTCACTGTTCCTGTGTTTCTTACTACGAATATTGAAGCAAATGTGGTCATATCTGAGCTTGTATGTGCCAGGCTCACAGCTCCACCTTTTCTCTGACCTCATATAAAGCACTACAGACTAGATGATGAGATACCAACGACACGTCATCATAAACTGTGGCGAATTATTATGCATTTTATAAATAACTACTTTGTGTAGTACCTGGTGTTGATCGGGTAAAAAATAAGATACCCAATATTTAGAGAATAAAAAGTATATTGGATTAAGATTAATCATATGCATAAATTGCAAAAACAATAACAAATTTTCTTCCTGAGGGAGTGATCAACATTTGTTCCCGGTGGGGATATACATCCCATTTTGTTCTGGTAAATCCCCACTCCTCACTGGCAAGCTCGCCAGCAGCTAGTAAGAGCAAATAAAAAAGTGTTTTATATTTTTCCTCTAAAACCATCCTTGGGTCACCCTGATCAAGAAAATGTATATAGGTTCGCGGAAGTTGCTCTGATGGTTAGGGCGTGATGAGGTAAGATTACAAACTTCTCTCTTTTATATATAAAGGTGGCAGATATTAAACACTTATTGCATGGATCAGATTAAACAAAGTTCAGCCTGTTATGATACTTTGTGGTTCGAAACATTCAACAACAAAGTTCACTTCATGCGCCACTGTATCGAGGTTACTTATTTCACACACGTGAATTGTTTGGAGGCAAATCATCACAGTGGTGCCACATCTCCTAAAACGTGCGAGCCCCTGTACCACGGGGCAGTGCTGGCGAGTGTACCTCTTCATTAGTCAGTCTATCTCTCCACGTTACTCCACATGCACTTCTCAGGTAACTCATTTCCACCCCTCTAACTCTTGATTTATATCTCTCCGTCATGGTCCACGTTTCACTCCCGTACGTCAGTGTCGGGATTACCACACTATCATGTAACGTCTTCTTCACTTCCATACTCATGGCCCTATTCCTTGTCACTGCTTTCAGTGTTCCTACAACCCTCTTCCCCTGTTGTACCCTCTCCCGCATCTCATCTTTCAGACTCCCATCTTTACTCACCACACTGCCCAAATACTTAAATGTGCTGACATTCTCCATAACCTATCCAGTTAACCTTATTTCACTACCCGTGACTGTACCCCTTTCGAAAACCATAACCTTGCTCTTTGCCGCATTCACACATCTCCAATCCTATTCACCAAACCCTGTAATTCCCTCTCATCGTCACTCAACAGAACTGTATCATCAGCAAACAGCAGCACAGGTAACTTCCACTCACTTCCTTCCCTTATCATAGGTACACCAACATGCACTGCTCTTCCCTGTATTTCTTTCATAACTCCATCCATATATACACTGAACAACCATGGAGATATCACACACCCAATGTTCAACCCAATGTTCAAGTTCAAGAACTCACTTTGATCTCTTTCCACTCGGACTGCCCCTCTTGCACCCTCATACAAGCTCTTTACTGACTCAAGCAACTTTCCACCCACTCCATATATTCGCAGTATTTTCCACTGACTTTCTCTATCGACTTTGTCATATGCCTTCTCCAAATCCATAAAAGCAGCATACAACTTCTGCCCCTTCACCAAATACTTCTCTATTACACATCTCAAGGAGAAACTCTGGTCTACACACCCTCTACCCTTCCTAAAACCACCCAGGGTGACCAGATTTAGCATTATAATGCTAAATTTAGCATAGTTTTCCTGAAAATTGTGTGTTTAGCATAAAATTTAGCATAGTATGAAATCTAGCATACTTTTAGCATAATTTAATGAGCTTAGAGCAATTTCTAGCATGATTATAACATACCACTTGTGGCTAATGGTAGTTTCTGGATTAAAGGTCAGGATGATCTTACATGTTTAATTTAGTGTACCATGATTAATGGGAATTGTGAAACAGTCCATATACTTTGAAGTTTCAACGAAGCTCTAGCTAGAGCAGGAAATCACAGGCGTTGAAGAAGGGTGGACGTGTGCAAGGCCTATATAGTATAGTATACTATAGTATACTATATAGTATACTATATAGGCCTTGGACGTGTCACGCTTCAAAAATTTAGTTCAAAAACGTATGAAAAATAGGAACCCATAACCGGCCATAACTTGCAAACTCTATTCAAAAATTAAATTGCATTATTATTTTCTACAGGTAACATTAAAAACATGTACTTGTACTGTATTAGAGTTTCAATCTACTAGTGTATGTTGCACAAATAATTGTAAAATAAACTTTCAGAATGTGATTATAATTTTAATGTTCTTTGCAAGATTTGTTCTTAATTATATGAGTGCATACTGTATACAGTTAATAACCTAGAAATAATACTACATTAACAATAAAATACAGCAGAAACCAAACGTATGAAGAGCAACAAAAGATTTAGCATAATTTTTGCCAATCTAGCAAAATTTCAGCTGCTGTCTAGCATATTCCCGCTCGAGAAATCTGGTCACCCTGAACCCACCCTGCTTCTTACCCACCCACCTCTCAGTTATCGCTTTCACTCTCTCAATCACTACCCTACAATATACCTTACCTACTACACTAAGGAGACATATCCCTTTGTGGATACCACATACTCCTCTTTCCCCTTTACCCTTGCACAGAGGCACCATCATTCCTGTTTTCCAATCTTCAGGCACGCTTCCCTTTTCCCATGCTAATCTACACATTTTCCACACTCACTCAACCACTATCTCACCCCCACACTCGATCTATCCCTGATGCTTTACCCATCTTCACCTTCTTCAAAGCCTCACTCACTTCTACCCTTCTGATCCCCACATCTTCCTCCTCCACTACCTTTTTTCTTCTTTCTCCCATACCACATCCAACTATGTTTGCCGGCGTTCCACTTACTTTATTCAACAGTTCATCAAAATGTTTTTTCCACATTTCAACTCTACCACGCTTCTCTACAATCACTTGCCCATTCTTATCTTTCACAACCGTATGACTTCTTTTGTCTCCCTCCCTCACTTTCTTGACCTCTTTCCAGAACAATTTTTTACACTCCCTCCACTTCTCACTTAAGTTCCTTCCAAATTCCTCGTCTACTCTTCTCTTACTCTCACTCACCACTCTCTTCACCACTTTTTTCTTCTCAACATACATCTCCTTTTTCTGTCCCTCCAACTCTTCGTTTCCTCTACAACCCAACCACTCTCTGTATGCTTTATTTTTCTCTTCAACTGCTCGTTTCACCTCCTCATTCCACCATGCTGTTCCTTTCACTCATCTCCCCTTTCTCCTCACCCCACATACTTCCTCACACGCCCCACACATTTTCCCTTTAAACATACTACTCAGTTCCTCCCCTTCCTCCTTCTGTTACAAGTCAAACCTTCCTAGTCTTCTCTCAACTGCTCTCCTAAATTCCTCCCTATATTCCTCCTCCTGCACCCTCCTTTCCACCCTCTCTCCCTACTCTTGCTCTCTTTACCCACTTCCCTTGTGTCTGTAGCTTGGCCACTACAACATAGTGGTCAGACACCCCTCCCCCAATCCCCCTATATGCTCTCGTATCCATCACCGATTACCTCAACCGTTCATCCACACAAACATAGTCAATCAAAGCCTTCCGTTCCACTATCTCATCATCTGTCCTCCTTTCCACTCTCCATGTGCACCTGTGTATTCGCCTGTTCTGAAAGAAGGTCTTGACAATCATCAGCCTCCTCCCCACACATAGATCAACAAGTGCACTGCCATCCCCATTCACCTCTGATTGCACACCCTACCCGCCTACCACTCCATATACTTTTCTATCCCCCTCCTTCCCATTCATATCCCCAATTAACAACACTCTTTCACTCTTATTAAAACTATCCAGGCACGCCTCAACACTCAACCAAAATTCCTCTTTCACACATATACCTTTAATTAATATACGATCACTCAAGTCTGTATTCCCAACTTCATTCTCACCCACACAATCCTCGACCCAACGGATCCATACTCTCTTACATACTCCTTCCATTTATTACTTACTAGCAGCGATACCCGACGTTGTCCGGGGATCTCTCTATCTATCTATCTATATATATATATATATATATATATACTAGCAGGGATACCCGACGTTGTCCGGGGATCTATCTATCAATCTATCTATATCTATCTATCTATCTATCTATATCTATCTATCTATCTATCTATCTATCTATATCTATCTATCTATCTATCTATATCTATATCTATATCTATATATATATCTATGTCTATCTATCTATCTATGTCTATATATCTATCTATGTCTATCTATCTATCTATGTCTATCTATCTATCTATGTCTATCTATATCTATCTATCTATCTATGTCTATCTATCTATCTATGTCTATCTATCTATCTATCTATCTATGTCTATCTATCTATCTCTCTATCTATCTCTATATCTATCTATCTCTATATCTATCTATCTCTATATCTATCTATCTCTATATCTATCTATCTATATCTATATCTATCTATTTATCTATCTATCTATCTATCTATCTATGTCTATCTATCTTTCTATCTATCTCTATATCTCTTGTCACGGTCTTAGTTATAAGACCCGATGCACCCAAGAGAAAAAATGCACCGTTTCTCTCCCAAATACTCTATGTTGATACTACGGGGGTATACTTGAAACATTGAGAAAATAACCTTAATTTAATTCACATATACTATGCGTTTCACTCAAGTACATTGACCACATTTAACTTGACAATATATTAACACATTAACTTAACAAAATACATAATAACATTAACTTAACACAATACATAATACAATATATTAACACATTATTCTGTTCTCCCAACTTAAGCAATTCAAAAATAATAACTTAAATACTAAACCTTAAATATTAAACCTTAATACTACTTACAACTAAGTCACCAACCCCGTCACCACCACAATCCACCACCAATCCACCTGGAGCACAAGAAGCAGGGGGAATGTCTGAAAACCCGACTTCCTGACTTATATACCCTGTTGAAGGCATGACGTATGTGCATCTGAGATGCCTGATCCAATGAAACAACCCCCTCAACGCGGGAAACCTCTTGACCAATACCACTGCTAAACGTATGCACACACACTCTGCCATTTGTTGCCTTTCCTCGCTCGTTCCCTTCCAGAGATGGTAGTTAAGGATAATTCCCTTAACAGGTAGTTAAGGCTGGTTCAGGCCACTCGTCACACCCTCACAACTGAAAAAAGATTTTGGCACAGACAAAAACTGACTTTCTCCCTCCATCTCATGAATCCCTCTGGACAGACAATCAGCCACAACATTTAGTTTCCCTTTTACATGGACAACATTCAGGTTATATTCCTGTAAATACAAACTCCAACGTGTGAGTCGCTGGTTTTTATTTCTAAACTTATCTAAATATTTTAATGGTTGGTGATCAGTATACACCGTAAGAGTATCACCTGAAGAGCAAACATATACATTGAAATGTTGGAGACCAAGTATGAGTGCCAAGAGTTCTTTCTCTATGACAGAATAATTAAGCTGGGATTTACTAAACTTCTTGCTATAATAGCAAACTGGGTGTTCCACTCCATTTCCATCATCCTGCAATAGTACTGCTCCTGCGCCTAAATTACTTGCATCAACTGCTAACTTAAATGGCTTGGTAAAATTTGGAGCCTGCAACACAGGTGAACTTGACAAAACTGACTTCAACTGGGCGAAGGCCGACTCGCACTGTGGTGTCCACTCATACTTAGTATCCTTACATAATAAGTTAGTTAATGGAGCCACAACATCAGCAAAATTTACCACAAACATCCTATAATAACCCACCATACCTAACAGACGCTGTATTTCTCTCCTACACCGAGGTCTGGGGAAACTACATATGGCATCTATCTTGGCCTGAGGAGGCAACAGTGTACCCTGACCTATAATATAACCCAAGTATTTAATTCTTGCTTTCACGAAGTCACATTTATCCAAGTTCGCTACTAAATTTACCTGTTCCAACTTTTCCAACAACTTCTCCAACCTTGCAAAATGCTCTTTCCATGTATCACTAAATATCACCACGTCATCTATATATGTTACACAACCTTCCAGATGTTCAGTGATGATGTTCATTAATCTTTGAAACGTGGCCGAACTATTTTTCATACCGAACGGCATCACTTTACAACAATATGCATGACCCAAAGTAACAAAACATGAAACCTGTTTGGCTCGTTCACTCAGTGGGACTTGCCAGAAACCCTTGAGGAGGTCTATTTTAGTTATGAATTTTGCTCTGCCTACTATATCCACACACTGATCCACTCTGGGCATTGGATAAGAATCCACCTTTGTCACTGCGTTAACTTTTCTATAGTCTATACAAAATCGAACACCCCCACCTGGTTTATCCACTAGGGTCACTGGAGATGCCCACTCACTCTGGCAGCTTTCTACCAGATCATGCTCCAGCATATATTGGATCTCCTTCCGAATCACGTCGGCTTTTTTCGGGTTCACTCTGTACGGACGTTGCCTCCTTGGATCTGCTTCCCCAACATCCACATCGTGTTCCAGGACATTCGTCCTGCCAGGTGAATTCCGAAACACACTCTGAAAGCGATATAAGAGGCCAGACAACTCCTCCCTCTCAGGCGACTCAAGATGCGAAGTTTTTCCTCTAATCAACTCCTCTACATTCACTACCCCATTCCACCTGCTCTCCATCTCTGGAACCTCATCTTCCTCATCCATACTGCAGACGTTAATCACAGCTACAGGATTTTCTCTGCGGTAATAGAGCTTAATCATATTAACATGACATATCCTCCGACTCTTCCGTTTATCAGGAGTTTCTACCACATAATTAACATCAGATAACTTTTTCACAATCCTGTAAGGTCCTTGGAACCTTCCTGCAAGAGGTTGGCCCTGAACAGGTAATAATAAAAGTATCTCATCTCCAGGCTTAAATATTCTCACTCGTGCCTTTCTATCATACCAAACTTTCATACCAGTCTGAGCCTTGTTCAAGTTACATTTTGCCAACTCCCATGCTCTCTTCCACCTAAGTTTCACATCAGTCACATATTTAAGTAGTCCTCTCTCATTACTTTCCTCCAACCACTTTTCTTTCACCAATCTTAAAGGACCTTTGACATTATGACCAAATAGTAACTCAAAGGGACTAAAACCTAGGGATTCATTAGGTACTTCACGTATAGCAAACAACACATATGGAAGACTCTTATCCCATTCTTTCTGATAATCTTCACAGTCCTTTCTCAACATACTTTTTAAAGTTTGGTGAAACCGTTCTATAGTACCTTGACTTTGAGGGTGATAAGCAGTAGAGGACACTTGTGTAATGTTTAACTGCCTCATGACTTGTCTGAATATTTTAGACAGAAAATTTGACCCTTGGTCAGATTGTATTTCCTTTGGCAATCCAAAATGTGTAAAAAATTTAATTAGTTCTCTAATAACAACAGAAGCAGATATATTTCTAAGAGGTACTGCTTCAGGGTAACGGGTTGCCATGTCCATTATTGTCAAGATGTACAAGTGACCATTTGACGTTCTAGGAAGTGGTCCAACAATGTCTACCTGTACCCTTTCAAATGGTTCTCCAAAATGTGGAATAGGAATCAAAGGTGCCACTTTTAACGACTGATTTGGCTTACCCATCTTTTGGCAAGTGTCACACGTCCGGCAGTAGTCCGCAACATCTCTCTTGAGGCTTGGCCAGTAGAAGCAACTCCTGACGCGCGCCACAGTCTTCCTTATTCCTAGGTGTCCCGACAATCCTCCGTCATGTGCCATTGACAGGATTTCTTGACGTAATTCTTTCGGGACTACAACCTGCTCAACAGACCTCCATGTAATATCATCTTTATCTGCATCTATTGGTACCCATCTTCTCTTTAAAACATTTTCCACCACAAAAATTTCGTTTTGCTGGTTTTCTCCATCTTCACATTTTTTGAACACTTCCACTAGACTTTCATCTGCCTTTTGCAGCTCTAATAATCTCTTACTATCAACATCACAATTGGTCAAGTTAACTACATCAAAATCATTCTTACCTAGTATAGTTTCTCCTAAATTTATGACATCCTCCTCTCCATCTGTAATCTTCCCAGACTCTACTCTTTCCTCATCATCGACAGAAATATGTTCAGGAGCAAGCAACGCATTTTGTGACATTGCCCTTGTCACAGCACAGGAAGGAAATACTATAGGATCCCTCTTAACTAATTCCTCAGTGGCTTTGTGCCTCTCAGGCTCATTGGACACAATGGGAACAGGGTGAACTCTGCCTCCAGCAAGGTCATTTCCCAGGATCATATCAATCCCAGACACAGGCAAATCCTCTATTGACCCAACAATCACCCTTCCAGACACCAAATTACTGGTCAATGTAACCTCCACCAATGGAGCAGATACACAGCCAGATAATCCTCTTAGAAGGACATTCCTTCCTAAATTTTCATAATCACCCACCAATTTACTCAGTACGAGTGACTGTGATGCCCCAGTGTCTCTTAACAGCTTGATAGGGACAGTTTTCCCCCCCAGAATTAATTTTCCATCCAATATAAAGTTATCAAAAGTGCCTTGCTTGCTCTCACTACATTCAGTTTCATAATGTTGCTTTACATCAATACAATTATCTTCCAAAGAAGAAATGAAAGAGACGGCCTTAAAGTCTCTCAAATACCGACTCTGACTATCTTTTACTTCTTTACTCTTTTTAAAGCAGTCTCTCTCCAAATGCCCTAATTTACCACAATAGTAACAAGCCTTGGGTTTATCTCTCACCTGCTTGACCATTATGGGTTCCCCCTGCTTCTGTGGCCCTGTACTCCGGTGCTGTGTGGTGCCTTGCTGTGGGTACACTACATTTCTACGAGGTGGTGGTACATTATAATCATATGTTTTATTCTTCACATTATCCCAAGAAACATTTCCCATTTTCCGTGAAATCACATACTCATCGGCTATGATGGCAGCTCTCGCTCCATTCTCTATCCCCCAAATATGGAGATATATATCCCTATTTATAGTTCTACAAAAGTCCTCTAGCAACAATAACTCATAAAGTTTCTCAAAATCCCCATTTACTTGTTTGGAGTGTAACCATCGTTTAAAAGCCTTGTCTTTCTCATGTAAAAAATCCACATGAGACACACCAGTATTCTTAAAGTTGTTCCTAAAACGTAGACGATATGCCTCTGGTACTAACTCGTAAGCATGCAGTATGGCAGCTTTCACTTTCTCATAATCATTACATTCATTTACCTCTAAAGCCGTATAAGCGCTCATGGCTTTTCCTTTCAACACACCTTGTAACAATATAGCCCATTTATCCTTCGGCCACCTCATATTGAATGCTACCTTCTCAAATGACATAAAATATTCAGTTGGATCATTTTCATTGTACTCCGGCACCATTTTCATATGCTTCGTTACATCAAAACCTGTGTGAATCACATCACTTTCCCTTCTCTCTCCACATTCCAGCCTCTGCTGTTCAAGCTGTGCATTTATTCTAGCCATTTCCACTTGTGCCTGTATCCTAGCTAACTCAACCTGTTGATCCGTTACACTAGAACTTAATATTTCCCTCATACTCGGCAATCCCATTGTCACAGGTTCTACCTCCCTTTGTTCTTCCACCTCATCCTCAGCACCAGCTGCCATGTCCCATCCTTGTGCACCCTGTACACTCCTATCTGACCTCACCTGCATCTCATTCCACACCTTTTCCACCAAGTGTGCCTTAAGAATATCAGAAACCTCCAGTACCCCTAATCCTCTTGCTACCAACTGTAGTTCATGTTTTGTCAATACATCAATCTCCTCAAATGAAGGATTCGAACGTAAAAATGATTCAACATCATCTTGACATATTAACACAGGCATATCTATTAATATTACTCCTATCACATATACCAAAAATATTTTGTTAAGAGAACAGATCACCTTGAATGACGTTTATCATGCAACTATCAAATTTAAGGAAAACTAAATATTCACCCCAGGTAAACAAGTGATCCTGGCGAGGTCGCCAAATTCTTGTCACGGTCTTAGTTATAAGACCCGATGCACCCAAGAGAAAAAATGCACCGTTTCTCTCCCAAATACTCTATGTTGATACTACGGGGGTATACTTGCAACATTGAGAAAATAACCTTAATTTAATTCACATATACTATGCGTTTCACTCAAGTACATTGACCACATTTAACTTGACAATATATTAACACATTAACTTAACACAATACATAATACAATATATTAACACATTATTCTGTTCTCCCAACTTAATCAATTCAAAAATAATAACTTAAATACTAAACCTTAAATATTAAACCTTAATACTACTTACAACTAAGTCACCAACCCCGTCACCACCACAATACACCACCAATCCACCTGGAGCACAAGAAGCAGGGGGAATGTCTGAAAACCCGACTTCCTGACTTATATACCCTGTTGAAGGCATGACGTATGTGCATCTGAGATGCCTGACCCAATGAAACAACCCCCTCAACGCGGGAAACCTCTTGACCAATACCACTGCTAAACGTATGCACACACACTCTGCCATTTGTTGCCTTTCCTCGCTCGTTCCCTTCCAGAGATGGTAGTTAAGGATAATTCCCTTAACAGGTAGTTAAGGCTGGTTCAGGCCACTCGTCACACTCTATATCTATCTATCTCTATATCTCTATATCTATCTATCTCTATATCTATCTATCTCTATATCTCTGTATCTATCTATCTCTATATCTATCTATCTCTATATCTATCTATCTCTCTATCTCTCTATCTATCTATCTATCTATCTATCTATCTGTCTATCTATCTGTCTGTGTCTCTGTCTATGTATCTGTCTGTGTCTCTGTCTGTGTCTCTGTCTATCTATCTGTCTGTGTCTCAGTCTATCTATCTGTCTGTGTCTCTGTCTATCTATCTGTCTGTGTCACTGTCTATCTATCTGTCTGTGTCTCTGTTTATTTATCTGTCTGTGTTTCTGTCTATCTATCTGTCTGTGTCTCTGTCTATCTGTCTGTCTGTCTGTCTATCTATCTGTCTGTCTTTGTCTGTCTATCTATCTGTCTGTCTCTGTCTGTCTATCTGTCTGTCTATCTGTCTGTCTGTCTATCTCTCTGTCTGTTTCTGTCAGTCTGTCTGTCTATCTCTCTGTCTGTCTCTGTCAGTCTGTCTGTCTCTGTCTGTCTGTCTGTCTGTCTAAGAACATGCACATGGAGAGAGAGATATATATAAAATAGTCTGTCTGATCATATTACGTTCTCTTTCATGCAGAGCATGAGCATGTTTTCTTTATTTTTTTCAGAAGAGACTAAACAAATTTTTTTAAGACTTTGATGCTCTTGTTATAAGTTTTTGTGTACACCTAGAAGGGTCCCGTTTTCAGTTCCTGGTGTGTAAATTAAAGCTCTTACATTCTGCAAGATTTTTGTTTGCCTAAATGAAAGTCGAAATGTGAAAATTTTCGACCCCCATTTGTCAGCTGTGGGTGGGGGAAATGAAAAAAGTCGTTTTTAAGGGGTTAATCATTGAAGAAATAAAAAAAATGTATGTAAAAATTATTACTCTAGGTAGAACGATGTGGCTGTGTATAGTGGCTAAACAGACAGACAGACAGACACTCTGTTTTATATATCTAGATATATATATAAATCAATTTATCTCTATCTATCTATTTATCTCTCTATCTATCTATCTCTCTATCTATCTATGTATCTATCTTTCTATTTATATCTATCTATCTATCTATATCTATCTATCTATCTATCTATCTCTCTCTAAATATATCTCTCTCTATCTATATCTATCTCTTTATCTATCTCTATATCTATATCTATCTTTCTATCTATATCTATCTTTCTATCTATATTTATCTCTCTATCTCTATCTATTTATCTATCTATATCTATCTCTTTATCTATATCTATCTCTCTATCTATATCTACCTCTCTATCTCTAAATCTCTCAATCTATCTATCTTTCTATCTATCTATCTCTTTATATATCTATCTCTATCTATCTATCAATCTTTATCTATATATTTCTTTATCTTTCTATCTATCTAACTATCTATCTCTATCTATATCTATCTATCTATCTATATCTATCTAACTCTCTATCTATATCTATCTATCTATCTATCTCTCTATCTATATCTTTATTTTTATCTTTATCAATATCTCTATCTATCTATCTCTCTATCTATCTATCTATATATCTCTCTATATATATCTCTATCTATCTATCTCTATCTATCTATCTCTTTATCTATCTATCTATCAATATATCTATCTATCTCTCTATCTATATATCTATCTCTCTCTCTATCTATCTATCAATATATCTATCTCTCTCTCTATCTATCTATCTCTCTATCTATCTCTCTATCTCTGTAACTTTCTATCTCTCTATCTATCTATCTTGAGAGAGATAGAGAGTGTGTGTGTGTGTGTGTGTGGAAGAAAGAGAGAGAGAGAGAGAGAGAGAGAGAGAGAGAGAGAGAGTTACAAGGAGTTACAAGGAAAAGAAGTACCCTAGAAGACCTTACGATCCATACAAAGAGGGTACCTGTGGGTTTAGTTGTGCAAGTATGTGACCGTCCTTGAATGGGTCATGTGAAACCATCAAGGAACACTCACACAACGGCTTAAACACCTAGACGGTGATTTAAGACTTTGTCTAATCTGGACTTGAACTGATCCACAGAGTTGCTGTTGACTACAACAGCAGGAAGCGCGTTCCAAGTACCGCAGATGCTGTACGTAAAGAATTTACCACACCGATCACGGTTGTATCGCTTCAGTTCAAGTTTGTAGCCATGATTCCTGGTTGTTCCCTCACTGAGTTGGAAAATGTCCCTGTAGTCTACATTGTCAAAGCCTCGTAGTATTTTAAACACTTCGATAAGCTGACCACGCAGTCTCCGAGTTTCCAAAGAGAACAGGTTGAGTTCTACCAACCGATCTTCATAGCTCTTGTGTCTAAGGGAGGGTATAAGTTTGGTTGCCCTGGCTTGCACTCGTTCCAATCTCGCGATATCCTTTCGGTAAGAGGGACTCCAAAATTGGACTGCATACTCCAGGTGCGGTCGGACAAGGGAATTGTACAGACAAAGTACTATCTCCTTGTTCCGGTATCCAAACTGTCGCTTTATGTACCCTAACATCCTTTGGGCTTTCTTCTCTGCCTCAATACACTGCTTTGAGAACTTGAGGTCGCTAGTGATAGTTACACCCAAGTCTTTCTCAGTATCAGTGCTTACGAGAGCATTGCCCTTAAGGGTATACTCTGTTCGGGGGTTTCTGTGGCCTATATGCATTACTTTGCATTTGTTCACGTTAAATGGCATTTGCCACGTGTCAG
>JAWZYT010001593.1:82500-86590 GCA_034508575.1 Petrolisthes manimaculis | reverse complement strand
CTCCCTTTCTCCTCCCCCACCTCTCCTTTCCCCACTATTAATACCTCCTTCTATACACACACTCTTGGCTTATTATCAACACATCTGAATCACCACTTAGAAACACTTCGTAACTGAATGGTATTTTCCTATAACTTACCATTTTCTCTCTATATATATTTTTTATAATGATATACGTATGTCCTTGATTTTCTCTTCCTCTGATCTCTTTTCTCCTCACTGTTTCTCTCTCTCTCTCTCTTTCTCTCTCTCTCTCTCTCTCTCTCTCTCTCTCTCTCTCTCTCTCTCTCTCTCTCTCTCTCTCTCTCTCTCTCTCTCTCTCTCTCTCTCTCTCTCTCTCTCTCTCTCTCTCTCTCTCTCGCTCTCTCTCTCTCTCTCTCTCTCTCTCTCTCTCTCTCTCTCTCTTTCTTTCTTTTCTCTAGCCCCTCTTATTTGTCTCTTCTTTGTAACTCTATCCCCTTGATCGTTCTGTTATTTTCTCTGTCTCTCCCGTTTTCTCTGTTTATTCTTCTCTCAACGTTGAAGGTTATTGAAATGCCTGGCGAACCTACTGTATGAAACTCGGAGGCTTGAGATTTCTCCTCACCATGCCACGAAACAAGCTCCTTCCATATAGGTGGTGTTTCGTGGCAATATTTGAAGGACTCATTTACCTTCAATATATTTTCTGACTACATCACAGTGCAACTTAAAATGCCTAAACGTAATCTATTGTTCTGAATAAAACAGTGCCAAATAACTTTATATTCTCATCGCACAACCATATTTGTTTTCTAATTATAGTTTTGTTTTTTGTTACCTTGCATAACGTGTACCCTATTTTTTATATGATGTTCTGTATATTTTTCTATTTTTAAAAATTACATTCAAGCCATTTTTGTCATTCATAATCATATATATTTATAACCTCATAATTGTCTATGACGGATGAATGATGATAATAATAATAATGATAATAGTAATGATATTATTAATATTGTTATTATTATTGATTTACTCTTATTATTATTATTATTATTATTATTATTATTATTGTTATTGTTATTATAGTGATATTCGTGGATAGTATAGTGAATAAAGTCTAGGGATTCCACGCGCCACATTTCAGTTACTTGTAAAATTCTACGGGTGTTATTATTCAGATATGAGGTGACAGTTGTGGGTGGCGAGGATTATAATAATGCCATGTGTGGTGGATGACAGGTGTGGATGGTTACAGGTGTGAAATGGTAGGATGTAAATAAGTGATAATTACGAACACGATATGAAAAGTTAATAATAGATGTGGACAGAGAGAAAATTTAATGTGGGTGACGATTCATTAGATGTTGAAATTTATAGGTAATGTCAGGTGAGGGTAGTAGTATAGTAGTAGTAGTAGTAGTTGTAGGTGTAGTAGTAGTAATAGTAGTAGTAGTAGTAGTAGTAGTAATAGTAGTAGTAGCAGTAGTAGTAGTAGCAGTAGTAGTAGTAGTAGTAGTAGTAGTAGTAGTAGGTGTGTGGATAGTAATGAGAGGTGAGGAAATGTAGTTGGTACTCTATTCTTATCGGTGGCATCATCACAACTACTGCCAAACCCACCACCTCACACTTAGCCCCCACCCTTAGTAGACCCCCACTACTAATCCCACCCACCCACCCACCCATCCACCCACAGCCCGTCAAGGCCACATCAACCCCACCCCACCCCACCCCACCTCCATTCACCCCACATCTACCATATCCAACACACCCACTACTTCTACCCCACCCCCATTTACCCCACATCTATCACCCCCCCACATCTTCTACTCCACCCCCACAACTTCTACCCCACCCCCACTCGCCCCACATCTATCATACCATGCCCCACATCCACTATTTCTATCCACACCCCTCCACACCCCACACCAAGCCACACAATACTAAATAAATCAATAATTACAGTAAATAATAAAAAGTGGAATAAACCAAATATGATCCCACAACCCTGTTTTTCTCATCCATCCACACATCAACTCCTTTTCTATCATCCACTCGCTTCTTTCATCCACTACCTACACACTTGTTTCTCTCATTCATCCACACACCAACTCCTTTTTTATCATCCACTCGCTTCTTTCATCCACCGCCAACCCTCGTTTTTCATTCAGTCACCCACATCCTCTACGCCAACCAGGAGACTGAAAACAAATCCATGTGTTGATGTACAGTGTGACAGAGGGGATGGTGATGTCGACGTGTGTGTGTGTGTGTGTGTGTGTGTGTGTGTGTGTGAGAGAGAGAGAGAGAGAGAGAGAGAGAGAGAGAGAGAGAGAGAGAGAGAGAGAGATGTTGTAATAGTAGTAGTAGTGGTAGTAGTTTTTGTTGTTGTTGTTGTTGTTGTTGTTGTTGATAGGGTTGGTATGTGCAGGTGGTCGGTAGCCACGATGGAAGAAAGCATTGGTGGTCGGGTTGGTATGTTTGTTTACTCGTATAGTAGATCAGATAGTAGGCTGGAGGAGGAGGTGGTGGAAGAGGAGGAGGTATATAGTGTGGAGGAACAGTCAGTGATGTGGTGTGGAAGAGGTGGAGGTGTGGTGGTGGAGATGTGGAGGTGAAGGAGGAGGTGGTGTAATTTGGTGTGTTGGTGGAGGAGGAGAAGGAGGAGGAAGTGTGTTGTGTGATTTGGAGGAAGCAGAGGAAAATGAGGTGGAGTTTTGGTGTTGGTAGTGGTAGTGGAAGAGGAAAAGGTGGTATGTTGTTGTTGTTGTGATGGTGGAAGAGATGTAGTGGAGTAGGAGGAGGAGAAGTTGGTATAGTGTGGTTGTGGTGAAGATGTGGTGGAGAAATAGGTGGAGGAGATGGAGGTGGTTTGTTATTTTAGTGGTGGTGGTGGAGTAGGAGGAGGAGGAGGAGGAGGAGGTGTTGGTGTAGTGTGGTAGTGGTGGAGGAGGAGGAGGAGTTGGTGTGGTGGTGGTGGTGGTGGTGATGGTGGTGGAGGGCCAGGGAATGGGGCCAGCAGGAAGCCAGTGTGAAGGTTTTATTGCTTGCCAGTCCCGTCACCGTTTAAAATAAGTTGGCCGAGGTTCGTGGCCAAATCTATCGAAAGCCTCTTCTAGTTTTTTCTCACTTGATGCGTCCGTCCTCTTTTTTCGTTCAAGTTGGGGACATGAATATATATATATATATATATATTTTGTTTTTGTTAAGCTCGGGAATATATTTTTTATATATATATATATATATATATATATATATATATATATATATATATATATATATATATATATATATATATTTTGGTAACTAGGTAAGAGGAAAGATTAAGAGAGAAAGGTCATATTACATAGAAGGGAATCAGTGCATTTGTGATCAGGATTAAAAAAAAATAAAAGACACTATATAGATTGAACTCACCTGACACCACCACCACCACCATCATCCTGCAGACTTTGAAGAGTGACAGCAAAATATTAATGAGTTGTGGTTGTTGTATACATTGGCAGTTCAGGAGGAAGTAGAAGGAGGAAAGGTAAAATATTCGCTTCTATTTTATTCTGTTTTATTCTGTGGTGTTGAGACCGGTAGAGACGAGCCAGTTAAGGAGGTAATTCGCTTTTGTTACATTGGAGTGACTTGATTCCTCCAAAGTATGTCAAGAAACAGGACTAGAATAGCAAAATTAATGGTTCTCTGTTGCTTGGAATAGTTTGGAGGATTTAGTTGCTCCAGATTTACTAACACAAAATTTCCCCCTTGAAGAGGAAGCAGGATGTTGCATGGTAAATATATGGAGCAACTGAATCCTCCAAACTATTCCAAGCAACAGAACACCCTTATTTTTGCTCATCTGGCCCTGTTTACTAGCATACTTTGGAGGAATCAAGGGATTCTAACGTACCCAACAAAGTGCATCTGTGAAAGAACTGGCAAGAGGTATAGAGGCCAAGAGGGAGGGAGAGCTTTGGTGCGTGAGAAGTAAAGATACAGTTTTTAGGAGAAGGGAAATATGAGTATGTGTTTTGTTTATATTAGGAGCGACGACGGGACTGAAAAATTCCCTGTGTGTGTGTGTGTGTGTGTGTGTGTGTGTGTGTGTGTGTGTAGGAACGACTGGGCTGAACATTTC
>JAWZYT010001593.1:0-77500 GCA_034508575.1 Petrolisthes manimaculis | reverse complement strand
GGGAGGGATAGGAGAGAGTTATAGGAATTACACAAGTACACTTTCTCTCTCTTTCCCTTTTACTTTCAATACAATAAAAAATTCACTTACCACACACAGCCTTTCACTTACACGTATAATAATAATAATAATAATAATAATAATAATAATAATAATAATAATAATAATAATAATAATAATAATAATAAAAATAATAATAATAATAATAATAATAATAATTCCTGGAAGACTGTTTACATACATGATCAGCCGGACGACAGAACATAATAACATATATAAGAACATAATAATAATAAAAATAATCGAAGGTCAGATGTATAATTACGAAGCAAGATGTATGAGATCAGTACAAAAAAAATAATAAAATGGAATTACTATTACTATTACTATAACACATAACAGGAAGTACAGCCACACCCAATAGTCCTGTTTATGTATGTATCACCTTCGAATAAAACTGACTCGAAAAATAATTATACGAATCCATAACTGTTGGTCTGTGAAATTAATATTGTTTCATAAGATTTCGTTCAACTTTACTCACTCTTCATTCACCTGTTTTATAAGATTCATTCAAATTACTCACTTCATTCACCTGTTTTATAAGATTCATTCAAATTACTCACTTCATTCACCTGTTTTATAAGATTCACTCAACTTTACTCACTCTTCATTCACCTGTTTTATAAGATTCACTCAAATTACTCACTTTTCATTCATCTGATGCAGGACTTATGACTCTGACTGTCCATAACGAAATATTATTAGTATTAGCCTTCTGGTGCGTAACTTTTCAACCGGAAATACAAGTCAAAATTGCAGGTGTATAATTTTGAATACAGGGAATACAGAACGAGGTTAGGCTACAGCAGGTGGAGAAGTATAGTGTGTGAGTATTATTATTATTATTTTTTTTTTTTTTTTTTTTTTTTTTTTCTGAATCGTGAATTAGTGCTGGTGACTGTACAAGACTGGATTACATTAGTGAAGAATAAATACAAAACAGGAAGGAAACACACGACATGGCGAGATTACAGTCCTATATTACAGAAAACTGGTGGTGGTGGTGGTCTGCTTTGTACCCCACAAGGAGGAAGGAAAGGAGGAGGAAGTGGAGGAAAGGAAGGAATAGAGGAGGAGGAGGAGGAGAAAGAGGTTGAGGAGGATGAGGAGGAAGGAAGGGAGGAGGAGAGGAAGGAAGAGGGTGGAAGAGGAGGAGAGGAAAGAGATTGAGGAGAGGAAGAGAGGAAAAGAAGGAGGTGGAAGAGGAGGAGGAGAGGAAGGGTGGAAGAGAAGGATGAGAAAAAGAAGGAGGTGAAGGATAAGAAAGAGAAGGAAAAGGAGGAGGAGACGGAAGCATTCTGTAGAAATTTCCCTGGCAAACCGCGGGAGGCCTTGATGTGTTAGTGGTGGTGGTCGTGCCGTACTGCCTTTCTGTGTGTATGTGTGTGTGTGTGTGTGTGTGTGTGTGGCCTATGGCGAAGCGAGGGACGAGGAAGTGAAAGGTTATGTAGTATGAATTTTGGATGCTTAGACTAATTCATCCTATTTATTATTTATAGTAATCTTTTATATGAAATTATTATTATTATTATTATTATTATTATGTTATTTTTAGTGTTTTTTGGTTATGTCTTAGGGTATTTTGCTTGCAGAGTGTGTGTTTGTATACATATTTTAACGCTTGCGCTTTTGGATTCGTGTGTGTGTGTGTGTGTGTGTGTGTGATATTGAATATTTTACATGTCACGTTTGAGAAATGCGCCTAAATATTAAGCATAAATATAATGGCCACGACCTTCATTTTTACGTCACGGTGTGCTGAGAGGAAGGAAGGAAGGAAGGAAGGAAGGAAGGAAGTAGGAAAAGGAGGAGGAGGAGGAGGAGTAGTAAGGGAAGGTAGGAGGTCGGAAAGTAAAGGTGGTGGGGAGGTGGAAGTGGTGGAGTTGTGGTGGTGTGAAAATGGTGATGAAAGATGATTAGTGCTTGTTGTGGTGGTGGAGAGAAAGAATTGGTGGTGATGGAGGTGGTGAGGAAGGAAAAATGGTGTTGGTGAAGGATGAAAAGGATGAGAAGGGAAAACTAAAAATAATAATACGTGGTGGAAGTGGTGATGGTGGAAGTGGTATTGTTGATGGTGGTGGTGGAAGTGGTGTAGGGAGCTGCATGTATCCTTCTCCACCACCACCACCACCACCACCACCATCAGTAGGAGCGAGGTCGTGCTGGTGAGTCCCTTTGGTGGTGGTGGTGGTGGTGGTGTATGGGAGGTGGTGGAGGAGGAGGAGGAGGAGGAGGAGGTGGAGGAGGAGGGAGAGTGTCTGACGAAGGTAAACAACACACACACACACACTCGTATTCCATCAACCACCACGACCACCCGCAGTTACTACACGCTCTCCCTCCCTATACCTCTGTCACTACCACCACTACTACTACTACTACCACTGTCACTACCCCCACTACTACCATTACTACTTCCCTTTGTCACTAGAACTACTACTACTACCACTACTACCTCCCTCTGTCATTAGAACTACTACTACTACTACCTCCCCCTGTCACTAGAACTACTACTACTACCACTACTACCTCCGTCTGTTATTAGAACTACTACCACATCTACTACCACTACCACTACTACCTCCCTCTGTCACTAGACCAACTACCACCCCTACGTACACTATTCTCTTCTTATAAATAATTCTCGTAGCATCTTTCCATTTTAACTTTCTACATTTTAACTTTTCCCAATAACATCTGTCCATATCTTTGAAGTTTCTCCATTTCCTCTGACATCTGCCATTCATTCCGATCCGAAATAATTGTCTCTCGAGTTCACTGTCAATATTAGTTCCTAAAAATTTTCACCTGTCCCTGATTAAAGTTTATTTATACTTATTTGTTATCACAATTATTCGATAACCTTTAAATACATTTCTTATTTACTTTCTTAATCCTCTTCTTCTCAGTTATCATTCTCCACATACTTTAATTCTTTTTTTATTTTTCCTTCCTCGCTGTTCTCCTTTCCTCACCTATACCTTGTCACTTTCCTTGGGTCAGTGGCTGTCCTGTATTTGAGTGACTCTTAATCAGTGAAGTAGTGAAGCATTTACTGAAACAGCTTACGTTTTGCCTGAGATAGCTTGAATTGAAAAGTGAACATCTACGAAACAAGCTTGTGTCTTTGGATTTGTGCAAGCGTGAAGTGACATTGATTTTAATTAAGGTGTATTTGGTGCTTCCCCTGTGTATGGATGTAATATATCTATACGTATATAACTACATAAACAAACAAAGGGCCACGTGTGTTGGTGTGTGTCTAATGGTGTGGTGGTGTTGTTGGATGAGTGAGTGTTATCTATAGAGGAGACAACGTTAAGGAGAAGAAGGAGAGGGTGAGAAGAAGGAAGGAGAGGGTGAGAAGAAGGAAGGAGAGGGTGAGAAGAAGGAAGGAGAGGAAGAGAAGAAGGAAGGAGAGGGTGAGAAGAAGGAGAGGGTGAGAAGAAGAAGGAGAGGGTGAGAAGAAGGAAGGAGAGGGTGAGAAGAAGGAAGGAGAGGGTGAGAAGAAGGAAGGAGAGGGTGAGAAAAAGGAAGGAGAGGGTGAGAAGAAGGAAGGAGAGGGTGAGAAGAAGGAAGGAGAGGGTGAGAAGAAGGAAGGAGAGGGTGAGAAGAAGGAAGGAGAGGGTGAGAAGAAGGAAGGAGAGGGTGAGAAGAAGGAAGGAGAGGGTGAGAAGAAGGAAGGAGAGGGTGAGAAGAAGGAAGGAGAGGGTGAGAATGGTGTTTATATTACCCTCCTGCAACTGCTCCTCAGCCCGCAAGACCACCCAGAGGTAAGCACACACACATGTAAACATATATATACACACACACACATGTAAACATATATATACATGTAAACACACACACCTCCACGTAAACATATATACACACATATATACACTCACACCTGAACGTAAACATAAACATACATACATACTGTACACACACATACCAATAAACACACACATATGCACACACATGACAAGACACATACCGTACGTACACACACTCACGCAAAGGCACAAACATAAACACATACATTAACACACACACACACTTTACCTCCCCTCATACTTTCTCTTATCAGTCTATTCTCACCCCTATCTCTTTTTCCTTCATTTCTTTGCCTCCTTTCCCTCTCTTTTATTACACTATCTAACATCATCCCTGTTTATTTATATTTTCGTGAGGATCATTTGACAAGATTGAAATTCATTATATATATATTTTGTGAATTTAGACTATCGGCATTATCACAGTTTATTTACGCTTGACGCAAGTTGACGCTCAAAGTGTTACAGAAAACGTGTGTAAAAATATTGTGGTGTCAGAAAATAGACAAAAAATATGTGAAATTTAAACCGAGATATTCTGTTTTCTGGCACGGTCTGGGGAACTCAAGTATGTGTGTGTGTGTGTGTTCATTTTGTACGTGTTGGAGGCTACAGATTCCTCCAGACTGTCCACAAAATAGTAAAACAAAGGTGAGAGATAATCGATATCCTTCATTTATAGGCAATACCTTTTATTTATTTATTTACTTATTTAGTTATTTGTTTGTTTATTTATTTACTTTATTTATTTATTTTATAGATAATACCGTTTCGTTTCCTTAAGGGACCCTGTGATGTAGTCAGAAAATAAATTGGAGATGAACGAGTCCTTCAAATATTGCCACGAAACACCACCACCAATATGGAAGGAGCTTGTTTCGTGGCATGGTCAGGAGGAATCAGAAGCCTCCTCCAATGTTTCGTACACATTCACAGAATCCTTAAGTAAGGGGCCGTCAGTTTTGTATGCATTGACGGAGGGGCTAATAATTCCTCTATAATATACTCAGACACAAAACAAAATTCCCTACCAGAATACACAGTTAATCTTCTTTCTAATCTTCTTCCTGGCCCAGTGTGGAGGAGTATCAACATTTTCAAGGCTATATACTGTAAGGCAGGGTATGTGGTGTTGGTGCTGGTGGTGGGGATTGACACTCACTACACGATCCTGGCTTTACTATGCAGGGTTTTATAGCTTAGACACCAATTGAGTCCTGTTGTCGCGTTTTGGGGGGGATATATTCTGGTGGCTATTTTCTGCCTTGGGTGTGTGAGAGGTTGGATTGGAGATGGTTTTGGTGGTGTAGGTGGTTGTAGGTAACTGGTATAGCAACAGGAGAAAGAGAGAGAGAGAGAGAGAGAGAGAGAGAGAGAGAGAGAGAGAGAGAGAGAGAGAGAGAGAGAGAGAGAGAGAGAGAGACGTGTAAGATAACGAGTGAAATATAGCCAGCAAAAACTAGAATAAGAGAAAAAAGAAAAGCTACATAGAGAGAGAAAAAAATGGATAAATTAACTAATAAATAAAATAAATACAAGTAGAACCGGAAAGGAAAGCATGCAGAATATAGAACCAGCAGTAGGTATAGTGGAGGTGGATGTGTGAATATGTCTAGCAGGTAGCAACAGGGGTGATGTATAAGAGCCGATGTACAGTATAGAGTAGAAGAGAATGGTCCTATAAACCCCAGGCAGGCAGGAATAAAGAAGACAGGTGTTGTGGTGGTCGCCAGGGGAAGTTTATGGTTGTAGCTGCTCTTTTGTTTTCTTCTCCTTACTGTGCCAAGTAATGGAACGCCAATCTAGCTACTACTACAACTACTCTTACTACTACTACTACTACTACTACTCTTACTACTTACTACTACTACTACTACTACTACTACTACTACTACTACTACTACTACTACTCTTACTACTACTACTACAACTACTCTTACTACTACTACTACAGCTACTCTTACTACTACTACTACTATTACTCCTACTCCTACTCCTATTCCTACTCTTACTCTTACTTTTATTCGTACTCCTACTTTTAGGTTTACTTCTACTTCTACTTTCTCCTCCTCCTCCTCCTCCTCCTCCTCCTCCTCCTCCTCCTCCTCCTCCTCCTCCTCCTCCTCCTCCTCCTCCTCCTCCTCCTCCTCCTCCTCCTCCTCCTCTTGTCACATCGTTGCTATACTTGTCACATATTTGTCTTTTTACACGTTTATTTTATTCTCCTTTTTCAATTGGATCTCACTTACACCTTATTTCAGTTAACAGGTTTTCTTCTTCTATTTCAACTGGAGGATCTCGTATGAAAAATTTGTGTTGCACTTGTGGATTGAAGTGAGAGATTATTATTATTTTTATTTTATTTTTATTTTTTGCTTGTGATTTAAGGTTGTCTAAGTTTGTATTTATTTTTTTGGGAAGTTCAGATTGTATTACTCGAACATATATATATATATATATATATATATATATATATATATATATATATATATATATATATATATATATATATATATATATATATATATATATATATATATATATATATATATATATATATATATATATATTTATATATATATATATATATATATATATTTTTTTTTTTTTTTTTATTATTATTTGATGATTGTTAAGTTGTTTATCTATTTTATATAGTTGTATATTTATTCACTTTTGTTTGTATAATTTTATTTGTTTTCTTATTTATTCATATTATATATTTATTTGAGGATAAATGATTTAGCAAGATATTGTATAGAATTCATATTTATGTTCATTTGTGGAGGAAATATTTAACAAGATATTACATAGAATTAGCACATTTTAACAAGATATTACATAGAATTAGCACATTTTAGCAAGATATTACATAGAATTAGCACATTTTAGCAAGATATTACATAGAATTAGCACATTTTAGCAAGATATTACATAGAATTAGCACATTTTAGCAAGATATTACATAGAATTAGCACATTTTAGCAAGATATTACATAGAATTAGCACATTTTAGCAAGATATTACATAGAATTAGCACATTTTAGCAAGATATTACATAGAATTAGCACATTTTAGCAAGATATTACATAGAATTAGCACATTTTAGCAAGATATTACATAGAATTAGCACATTTTAGCAAGATATTACATAGAATTAGCACAGTGTATATACAGCGGTAGTGAGTTACAAGTGAAGGATAATAGGAAAACCACATTTGTCGTCCCTCACTGAACTTATAACACACACCAATATTATTAGAACGATTTTTATACGAAGCTTACATACAGTTTATAGATTTTTATACGAAGCTTACATACAGTTTATAGATTTTTTATATGAGGCCTTCAGTGCATAGAGGAAGACTGAATTATTGAACCTTTACTGTTGTGATATAATATTTATAGATTGACACACTTTCATTTATTATGGGATATATAAATATTAAAAAATCCATCTTTCTGCGAACGTCTTTTTAAGTGGTTAATATACTTTTGGTACATTACAGTGCCTTGATTCCTCCAAAGTATGCCAGGAAACAGGACCAGATTAATATGAATAATGAGGTTCTGTTGCTTTGGATAGTTTGGAGGAATCAGATACTCCAGATTTACCCACAACACTCTACTAACCCTTTAATCTAGAAGTAGTCGTCTAAGTATTCTCCCCTGTGTGTATAACAGGAACTTCCGTGTGTGTGTGTGTGTGTGTGTTACGGTGATATAGTGTGTTAATTCATGGCTGGCTGGCACTCTGCTGTTTCGTTGCTGGGTGCATATGTGTGTGTGTGTGTCTGTGTGTGTGTGTGTGTGTGTGTGTGTGTGTGTGGCGGCGGGTAGGCAGGAGGGCAGGTGGCACTCATTGGTCAGGCCAGCGTGGTGGCACTCTTTGGTGGCTCAGTGCCGGGTCAGTAGGATCCCAGGGAGAAGTGGCACTGTCTCTGCTATAGAAGGACTCAATAGATATTATTATTTTTATTTTATTATTTTTTTACGTGCCTTCGAATTTAAGCCACTGAGATTTTATTTTATTTGTTTTTGTCATTAAGTTTTTCTAGTGTGTGTTGTGTTTCGCATATTTTTCTATTCGTCGAACTTGGGTAATACGTTTGGTGGTTGTGAGTTGATATATCGTTTGGAGTCGAGTCACTGTGGACTTAAAGTATCCAATGGTGAACTGGCAGTGAGGGAGTGTCGCGCGGTGTGAAACCATATTATAATCTCGTTCGAAAACCTAACCCAAGATGGAGAAGAAAACGACGAAGGATAAAAAGGACGCCAAGGTAACCAAGGTGATGCCCAAAATGTCCAAGGCCATGCGGACCTCCTTCAGGTGGGTACAGAAAACAGTAACAGTATCCCTTTATTTTTCACTGTTTTGTTTTGGGTGTAATTTACCGTTTACAGTGAATCCGTGTACAGTAAACACATACAGAATCCCTTTATTTTTCCGCTGTGTTGATATGGGTGTGTATTTTACCGTGTACAGTAAAGCCTCATTATCCACTACTGGGTTTATGTACAGTAACAAGCACTAATAAATATATTAGCTTTGGTTGAAGCATTGAACAGTCCAATTCACCAACGAAATCATTCTAATGGAGATCTCATTGTGTCTGTAAGTACACAGATTGATGATAAAAAAACAACAACAATCAAGCAATGCAATACACACCCATAACAGCAGTGGAACACGAGGAATTACTGTATGCTGAATAAATGACAAGAGGCTGTTTGCTTTGACAACCTCTATACCTGCCTGGCGCCATCTTGAAACCTATACCTTCTTGGCGCCATCTTGAAGCCTATACCATCCACGCTTGTCTCTCCTCCGATAATATAATCATATATATATTATACAGTATATATTAAATAGATGACAAAGGCTTCATGCTTTGACAACTCCTATACCTGCCTGGCGCCATCTTGAAACCTACACCTTCCACGCTTGTCTCTCCTCCAATAAACATCTCTCTCTCTCTCTATATATATATATATATATATTTCAAAAATGAGAGAGGGTGGCCTGCTTGGACAACTGCTACCCTGGCGCCATCTTGAAACACACACCTTCCACGTGTGTCCCTCCCCCCGGCAACTATTACTTACTACTACTGCCTTCCAAGGTTACGCTCAAGGTCAATCTCAAGTTAGTTCGGGTTGGTGCAATATATTTACATGTATCTCGTTCACATTTGACGACATTGTCACCCGTAGGAGGCAGCAAAATGGCGACAGACAAATAGATAGACAGACAGGCAGGCAGGCAGGCAAGCAGGCAGGCAGGCAGGCAGGCAGGCAGTCAGACACGAAATTGACACTAATTGATGTGTGCTAATCTAGCCAGTATCGTCATTACTGGAAAAGTATACAGTATATTGTTCAAACTCATGTTTTTCTTTCACACTGGACAGATATTATATTATACCCAACACACACACACACGCTCTGTATTCATTGCTTGCAGGGGGGGGGGAGGGAAGGGGGGAGCAAGGCACATGAATATAACTACCAGACGTTATCTTACATTTATCTTACATTTTCTCTATGTTATTATACACTAGTTTTGGATTAACCGTGTCTACATAAACAAAGATTGGGGTTAATTTATTTACAGTTAATTTCAATATATAGTAGAAATTTATATCCAGTAAACTAGTCAAAAGATAAATAAAACGTATTGCATCTTTTAGCAACCCCAGTAATAATAATATCGTACCCAGCAGCGGTGGTATATACTGAATAAACTTATGATTACTGTAGTGTTGACTGTCTGTCCTTGCTTGCCACACACACACACACACACACACACACACACACACACACACACACACACACACACACACACACTACAGTGATATCGTCAGCCCTGGGACTAACAACAGTGTTCACCTTTCTCTGTCTCTAAAATATCTCAACTTATGATAATTTCTTCATGAGGTATGGTAACTATGGTTTTTGTTTTCGTAAAGTTGTTTGCTGCCGTATAGTTTCATTTGTCTTTTATGTAATATATTACACATATTTCTGTAATTAATGTAATATAATTTGGACTACATTTAATATAATATTGATAATTATAATATTAGTAATAATAATAATAATAATGAATATTCTTTTTATTATTATTATCATATTCATCATCAGCATTTTTATTTTATTATTATTATTATTATTATTATTATTATTATTGTTATTATTATTTCTATGCGAACTTGAGAGACTAAATGTGTATATTTTAGTGTCCGGTTATAAAGTTTGTTGCTAGGTCCATTTTCTTCCCCACCAGCTTTTAAAAGAACGGAATAAGTAATGCTAGACTCGTGAAAATTAAATAAACCCCATTTAAAGTACGTGTGCAATATATTTACCATGGGTGTCGTTATATAAGGATCATATAGATTGGATCACACTAAAACAAAAATATATCCATTCTATGTGTCCTAATACACGAAGATAATGTCACCATGGAGTTTAATAACTCTTTTTAGTTATATTTTACCATGATTGATGAAGTGTGTGTGTGTGTGTGTGTGTGTGTGTGTGTGTGTGTGTGTGTGTGTGTGTCTCTGTGATGGACAAATCAAATATCCATCCAACAAAAAATTTATGATCGTGTGTGTGTGTGTGTGTGTGTGTATGTGTGTGTGTGTGTGTGTGTGTGTGTGTGTGTGTGTGTGTGTGTGTGTGTGTGTGTGTGTGTGTGTGTGTGTGTGTGTGTGTGTGTGTTGGACAAATCAAATATCCATTCCACAATAGATGATGATGATGATGATGATGGTGGTGGGGGTGAAAGCAAAGAATATTCACGGGCACTGAGACAGGCAGACATGACATACAGACACACATTTGGCCCGAGTTGGTGAAGAGGCTTAGTCTGGGTACGGTATTTTACTTGGCAAGAGAGAGAGAGAGAGAGAGAGAGAGAGAGAGAGAGAGAGAGAGAGAGAGAGAGAGAGAGAGAGAAAAGAGAGAGATAGAGAGAGAATTTGTAGTCATATCAATGCTGTTATTTTTTTTATTTTTTTTATATAATTATTTCCTTTGCTAACAACTTTTTTTTTTTTTTAATGAAATATTGCTCGTTTTAGGAAAAAGGTTCATTCATGTCTTTAGAACCTGATAGTTATGTATATTGTAATCTGAAGGGGATATGTTTTGTGATTGTTTTTTTTATTTATTTAATTTAGTTTTTTTTTTTTTTTTTTTTTTTTTTTTGCTTGGTAACAATGACTAATGAACAAGTTGGCAGCAAAACAACAACACCTACCGTCCCCCCTCTCCCCCCCCCCCTCCTTTTTTTTCGGTATACTGTACGGATTATACAACACAGTAACCATTGCCAATCACAGACATATACCTTAAGGGGCCATATGGTATACTTTTGATAGATTGGAGTGCCTTCATTCCTCCAAAGTGTGCCAGGAAACAGACCCACATGAAGACAAATAATGGTATCCTTCTGTTGTTGCCTGGAATAGTTTGGAGGAATCATATGTTCCAGATTTACCCCCCAAAACAATGTACTATATACTCCCTTAATTTATACAATCACAATTCAGTAAGTTATGCACCTTTTGATAGAACACCTATTTGGATATTCTTGTCGTCCTGGTGTCAAGGGATATTGTATAGTTGGCAAAATATGAGTTGCGACAATCTTGATGGAAGGGTAATTATATTAAGGGGAGAGTATACTTATGATAGATTGGAGCACCTTGAATCCTCCAAAGTATGCCAGGAAACAGAACCAGATGAAGAAAAATAATGGTACCTTGTTGCCTGGAATAGTTTAGAGGAATCATTATCTCCAAAAATGTCAGAACTATACCCTCCCCTTAACATGCACAACTATTTGGAAGAACCATAAGCATGTAATACAAAAGGTAATGTAGGTTACATAATCTTCTGTATTACATATGTATGATCTCTACAAACAAACAACTATGGACATTAATATACTTAATTAACGTTCCGTCACAAATTGTAGTATTTCATATATTGCCAACTGTACATACATATTGTTCCTTGACAGCTTGCTGCTTGTTGAAGTTGAAAAGTATCGATATTAAATTTTCCTGCTTGGTAAACTGCACCACAAAGTTTACAACACCATAATTATCACTCTTAGAAATTATTAGCTCTTCTTAGTTGGTCTAAGAAAGATTTGTCCATTTATTGTTCCTGTTTATCTTCTGGCAGCTGTCTTTGTCCATTGCGTTGTGGGGAAAAGAATATTAGCGATATATATATACCGTACTTTTAGCAAGGAGCTCGGCTGGTGGTGTGGGTAGCAACACTGACACTACCATTGTTTTACATAGAAAACGAAACTTTAATGTTGTAAAGAGATAATATTATTTTAGAAAAGGGATTCTCTCCTATATAATGAAATAATTTACAAGGTTTTGTTAATCAGTTACGAGCTTATTGTGAGAAGAGTCTATATTAATATTTTTTTTTATATATATCTCTACTAACAGCTTTGTACAGGACAGTATTTTCGAATGGTCTTGAAATCAAACTTTTGAGAAATTTCATATCTTAATCTTTCTATTGAATTCTACGACCTTAGATGTTTTCTCTACACTTTTGGCACAGAAAGGGAGGAAAAAAAAGCAACTCGTTCACTACCTGACCAAAAACTTTCTCGAGAAACTAATTAATGAGGAGAGAATTGTTGGCTGTTCAAGGTTCAAGATTTTAAAGTGTTAGTTAATGTTGTATTTGACGACCTGCGTTCATCACGTTACAGTGTCATGCTCAGTTGAACCGCTACCTACACACTACACTGGCTCGTGGTTGGTGGTGAAGTGGAGGGAGGATATGGGATGGAAGAAAAGGTTGAGTGGAAACATAGTGGATTGGCTAGGTGGAAGGAGAGAATTTCAAGCGATAAATGTGTGTGTGTGTGTGTGTGTGTGTGTGTGTGTGTGTGTGTGTGTGTGTGTGTGTGTGTGTGTGTGTGTTGTTGTTGTTGTTGTTAACGTGAGTGACGTGTGTGTGATTTTATAGATGTAGGAGGTGTATGTAAGAGTGTAAAAAAGTGAAGGCACAGTAGTAGGTAGGTAGGTAGGTAGGTAGGTAGGTAGGTGGGATGGATGTGAAGGGAGGGGAGACGAGGGGAGGCCAAGAAGGAAGGAATTGAAGGGGGCACTCTGGGGTGACATAGGCGCCCTTCATAGAGGTCGCCTGCCCTACTAGTTGCCATGTGCCACAATATATCTCTACATGGCACAACTTTACTATCACACATACATACATACCCTCCACAATCTCATTACTCACTTGTCATACACCTCACTCACATACCCACATAAATATTAACTATACACACACACAAACCCATAAATTGTACATAATATATTTAAGGTATAACAAGAGATCGTATGGGTAGTAAATTATCTGTGATCTTCGCTATACATTCGGGCAAGACCTGCACACGTGTACCCAGATACTGTAGTTCCCCAGTGGCACCCGTGAGAGAGGTACCACAGTGCCTAGCTACGGTGCCACTCGCTCTCTATCTATTTGTCTCACACACACACACACACACACACATACACGCCTGAGGTCACTCCTTGTCGACAGTGTGCTATTTTCCACGCACGAGTGAAGTAAGCCTTGATTAGTTCAGCTGGAGTGTGAAGAAGCCTGTCTTTAATTCTTACAGTGGTGACGACAAAAGGAATTATTATTTTTTTATAGTAGGGAAGCAGGAAGGGTAAAGAAGGCCGTACCTGTCAGAATCTCACTCGATACGTATAGCCTTGCAAGGTGACCCCATCGCACGTCCCCACAGAGCTGTGACTGACGCTTATGGTTGGTTGGTTGGTTGGTTTTAGGGCAGTGACTGTTGAAGTGTTGTGAGGTGATGAGCCAACGTGAAGGAGTGGTGGTGGTCGTCAGGAAGAGTGAGGGATGTTGGTGTTCCACTCACAAGAACAGGTACAAGGAAAGAAAGGAAGGAAGGAAGGCCACTGTTATCATTATCATCGTCAGTAGAAGCAGAAGCAGAAAAAGAATAATTGCTGTGCCAATAGTGGTACCCATCATCATCATCATCATCTTCACCATCAAGCATAAGCACATAATTATAATAACACAACCACACACAATCACAACTTCAACCCACCACTACCATTACGTGACAGGACACAGCCAGCCGCCCCAGTCAAACCTGTTACGTTACAGACGGCGACGATTTTGCCCTCATAACCCCAAGAGTTTAACACCAACAACTGCCATCATATTTCATAACCACATTAACTACACCTCCTTTTATAACCACATTTATAACGTATCGATAACTAAGAACAACAGCCAACATCACGACTACAACCATTCACACCTACACAAGTCTACCTCGATAATAATCAAGTCACAGAGAATCACCTGTAGGTAGTTATATAGTTAAAAGTTATAACCACAACGCCGAATCATAACCACATGATTTAATAGTGTAATAACAGCTGCAGTCATACATATTCATTCACACTACAACCCCAAATCAAAACCTGAACAACATAATTATTTACAACAGCAACGAGTCATTACCACAACCACATAATCAGCCACAACCACAAGTCATAACCCCAACCTTTAATCATAGCCACAATCACCTGCTATCCATAACCAGAAATCATAACCACATTATCATAACAACAACAGCTGCCATTATCATAGTCGCAATTCTAAATTAGTCCACCACGAGTCACATGCAAAGCCAATTTCTACCTATTATACAAGTCACAACGATTATAGTGTGTTGTGATATTGTGTAGTGAGTGTTGTTGTAATATGATGTAGTGTGGTGCGTTGAGATGTGATATGATTGTGTAGTGGTGGGGTATGGTATGGTGTGTTGTGTGTTGTGTGGTGTGGTACAGTGTGATAGTTACAGTGTAGTACGATAAAATATGAATGAGGGTATGATGTGGTGTAGAATAATGTATAGTATGATAGTATAGTGCAGTGTGGTATGATATATAATGATGTATAAATATATTTCTATAATATAAGTGTGGTATAAGGCTGGGGGTTATAACGCAGGGGGGTATTATTATTATAAAGAGTTATTATAATTACTATGTACTTTATGTCCTTGTCACTACGTAGATAGACATTGACACCAACATATTGCCTCTCGTCGTTTATACCTTGGCACTCCCTTCTCTCTATATTTATCACTCTTCATTCTCTTCTCTCTATATTTATCACTCTCTCTGCATTCTCTTCTCTCTATATTTATCACTCTTCATTCTCTTCTCTTTATATTTATCACTCTCTCTGCATTCTCTTCTCTCTATATTTATCACTCTCTCTGCATTCTCTTCTCTCTATATTTATCACTCTTCATTCTCTTCTTTATATTTATCACTCTTCATTCTATTCTTTATATTTATCACTCTCTCTGCATTCTCTTCTCTCTATATTTATCACTCACTCTTCATTCTCTTCTCTCTATATTTATCACTCTCTCTGCATTCTCTTCTCTCTATATTTATCACTCACTCTTCATTCTCTTCTCTCTATATTTATCACTCTCTCTTCATTCTCTTCTCTCTATATTTATCACTCTCTGCATTCTCTTCTCTCTATATTTATCACTCTTCATTCTCTTCTCTCTATATTTATCACTCTCTCTTCATTCTCTTCTCTCTATATTTATCACTCTCTGCATTCTCTTCTCTCTATATTTATCACTCTCTCTGCATTCTCTTCTCTCTATATTTATCACTCTCTTCATTCTCTTCTCTCTATATTTATCACTCTTCATTCTCTTCTTTATATTTATCACTCTCTCTTCATTCTCTTCTCTCTATATTTATCACTCTCTCTGCATTCTCTTCTCTCTATATTTATCACTCTTCATTCTCTTCTCTCTATATTTATCACTCTCTCTGCATTCTCTTCTCTCTATATTTATCACTCTTCATTCTCTTCTCTCTATATTTATCACTCTCTGCATTCTCTTCTCTCTATATTTATCACTCTCTTCATTCTCTTCTCTCTATATTTATCACTCTCTTCATTCTCTTCTCTCTATATTTATCACTCTCTTCATTTTCTTCTCTCTATATTTATCACTCTCTCTTCATTCTCTTCTTTATATTTATCACTCTCTTCATTCCCCTCTTCTTTCCCATTCTCTTTTCCTTCTCATTTTCTTCTCTATCCCTCTGTTCCTTTCCTTCTTCTCTCTCTTCATCCCCCTCTTATTCTCTCTCACTCTCTTCCTTCCTCTCTTCTCTCCCTCTTTCTCTCTCTCTCTCTCTTTATTACTTTCCTTACCTTTCCTTACCTTCTCATACTATTCCCTCATTTACTTTTTTTTGTACCGGGGTCCTATCAGTATTGCCAACTTAATTAATCCCCAGTTGGTAACACTGCTTAGACAAGGCGACAGGACTCTTGTGTTGGGGTTACTCACTTACTCACTTACTCACTTTTATACTTATATTCATTAACATAGAAATTTTACTATTTTTTACCGAATCTCGTTAGAAATTTAACTATACTTCTTTTTGAGTTGCCGTTTGTATATGAATTATTATTATTATTATTATTATTATTATTATTATTATTATTATTATTATTATTATTATTATTATTATTATTATTATTATTATTATTATTATTATTATTATTATTAATTTTTTGTATCTTCCATTTCCGTTAATGCACTTTGGCTTAGAATAATTTTGACACAAAAGATTAACCTATTAACATTATTTAAGCATTGATAATAATTTAATCAATATTTTTACAGTTTACAAGACTCACTTTATATTCATTTTATTATATGTAATGTTTAAGTAATAGCAATCAATATAATAATATCCTCATCTTTCTTTAAATATTTTCTTTGTCACTACTGAGAGGTTTTTGTTGTGTGAATTATGTTGTTGTCAAATACTGGCAAAACCAAGATAGACTCGTATCAAGGAGTAGAGAAAGTTTAGAAGGAAATTTTGTGTTGATAAATCTGGAGCAACTGAATCCTCCAAACTATTCCAAGCAACATAACACCATTACTTTTGCTCTTCTGGTCCTGTTTCCTGCATGGCATATTTTGGAGAAATCAAGGAACTCCAATGTACCAATAAAGAATGACCAAGTTAAAGGGGTAATAATTTGATATAGTTTTGGTACATTTGGAGTGCCTTGATTCCTCCAAATGTGTTATATATGCCATGCAGGAAACAGGACCATGATATGCAGATGAACAAATATAATGGGTGTCCTGTTGTTTGGAATAATGCAGATGAACAAATATAATGGGTGTCCTGTTGTTTGGAATAATGCAGATAAACAAATATAATGGGTGTCCTGTTGTTTGGAATAATTATTTTGGAGGAGTGTGTTTGTTTCAAGTGTCGTCAACTGTACCAGAGGCTCCAAGTATTTACGTAATGTATTATATACTATCTATCTAATCTTTCCTTTCATCTCCCTATAATATACTTCTCACATCTCTAGGGTATATCTACTGATAATGATAATATAGATACACTTTATCTATGCAGGGACTCTCTCTATATAATTATATCCTTTCTGTTTGAGTATATATATATATATATAGTGTTATCAGCTTGAGATTATGTAACACACACACACACACACACACACACACACACACACACACACACACACACACACACACACACACACACACACACACACACACACACACACACACACACACACATTTATTATTAATATATTGCATGTCTCTTTATGTATATTATACCGTATAATATAATTAGTGACAAGATTGGTGTTGCTTGCCAGACACCGTAAGAGAACTGAGACACACAGACGTAAGGGAGACAGACTTGCAATGCGTGACTGTCTGTGTGTGTGTATGTGTACGCTTGTCTGCTTCTTACGTCTACATGTGAGTGAGTAACTGAGTGTGTGTGTGTGTGTGTGTGTGTGTGTGTGTGTGTGTGTGTGTGTGTGTGTGTGTGTGTGTGTGTGTGTGTGTGTGTGTGTGTGTACTTGTGCATTTGCGTTATTATGAGTATGAGTGAGTGTGAGGGAACAGGGCCACGTTATTTATGAGTATGAGTGAGTATGAATGAGTGTGAGTGAGTGTGAGTGAGTAGGACCACGTTATTATGAGTGTGAGTGTGAGTGTGAGTGAGTGTGAGTGGAGTGCCAAGTTACCAGGGGTTGAGAGTTACACTACCTGAGGCAGCCGAGTGCATCCTAGCGAACCACAGACACCTACCAACACCCCTCACCCCTTCCCCTTACCCCTCACCCCTTCCCCTTACCCCTCACCCCTGGCACTCACTCCTTACCCCTGTCACCCCTCACCCCTGGCACTCACCTCATACTCTTAACCCTTTTCTCTGGCACTTATCCATACCCTCACCCCTGGCACTCACCATACACTCACCCCTGGCACCCCCATTTCCCTCACCTCACCCTGGCACCCCCATTTCCCTCACCTCACCCTGGCACTCCATTTACCCTTTACCCTCACCTCACCCCTGGCACTCCCCTTACCCTCTTCACCCCTTACTCCTTTCACTCACCTCTGTCACTTCTTCTACCCTCACCATCACCCCAGACAGACACATGTACTCTCCTTTTCCTCACCCCTGCATGGCACTTACTCTATATCTCATCTTCACTCCAGTCACCCCTCACTTCTCACCTCAAACGATATTAATTTAGGGTCCCTGTGTTGTAGTCAGAAATATGGAGGTTAGCGAGTCCTTCAAATATTACCACGAAACACACACACCTATATGGAAAGAGCTTGTTTCGTGGCATGGTCAGGAGGAATCAGAAGCCTCCAATTAATTATCATACACGAACACAGGGACCTTAAATATAAATACACCACATGAATTCGTATGCTACTGTCTTATACTACAATGTTGATTTATATATACTGGAACACGTGTGAACATTGTCAAGATTATTCCAGTGTTGGCGAGATAGAGAGTTACGTAAGATTTGCATTCCCGTGAAGGTGTTCTTGGAAATGAAAAGAGGAGGAGGAGGAGGAGGAGGAGGAGGAGGAGGAGGAGGAGGAGGAGGAGGAGGAGGAGGAGGAGGAGGAGGAGGAGGAGGAGGAGGAGGAGGAGGAGGAGGAGGAGGAGGAGGAGGAGGAGGAGGAGGAGGAGGAGGAGGAGGAGGAGGAGGAGGAGGAGGAGGAGGAGGAGGAGGAGGAAAATGAGTGAGGGAAGGAGTAACGCGACACGGGGAGACAGACTTGGTGAGTGGTTGGGGGTGGGTTGGGGCGAGGAGGGGTCTGAAACGAGGCAGGTCGGCTGAGGTCAGGAGGCCGTGACGGGACGAGACCAGCCAAAGGAAAGGTGGGCGGGAAGGTGCCTGGGTGGGTGGGTGGGTGGGTTGCTTTTCTAGTAAGGTATCACGTGTCATCCACCCACCCACCCACCCTGTCACCCACACCCTGTCCTGTTTGTTGCCACCTCGACGCACCCTCCCTCCAGCTCACCATTCCTTCCTTGGAGTCGGTCGGGTCAGGTGAGGTCAGGTCAGGGATCCAGGGCTGGTTAGGTCACCACCATACACGAACGACAGGGGCATAATGGGGTTGATTGGGTCTACAGAAGGGCAGGTGAACAGTGCATAATTGTACAGGTGAGGTGTAGAGGAGAAAGTGAAGGTGAAAGGAAGTGCATGGTGAAGGTGACAGTGTTATAATTATGTGGGTGATGGTGAGACAAGACATGATGGTGAGGGTAGTGTTGCTGGTAATAAGGTGATATGGTGGTAATAGCGACAGTGGCCCATTCAGTGTTGTGTGAGGACTGGGGACAGGTAAGGTTGTGGTGGTTGTGGTTGTGGTGGTGACTTGTATTGGTATTAGGGAAAAAGTTGACCCTATATGAGTAGTAGCAAAAGTGTGAGGACTGGGGACAGGTAAGGTTGTGGTAGTGGTTGTGGTTGTGGTGGTGACTTGTACTGGAGTTAGGGAAAATGTTGACCCTATATGTGTGGTAGCAAAAGTTGTATGTATAAAATAGGAGAGAAGTGTTTATATAGAAGTGGTAGAGAAAGATGTATAGCCTATGTAGGAGTCCATGGTAGTGAAAATTATGTGTATATAGGAGAAATGTGTATAAAAGGTGTATATGTCTCAATAATTATGAAGCTTATTTGTGTCAGAATTTTCGTGTGTTTATCATTAATTCGTACTTTCTCTGCAGGGGTTGAACTTTTCTCACTCACTCGGGTTTAAACAGATGAGGATATAATACTATTGCATTAATTAAGTATCGCCAAGTCCTACGAGTGTGCTATTTATATTCTAACTCTTATATATTGTTATCTAAAGAAAGGCAAGAAGTAATAATCCTGATTTTTTTTTATATCGTGGTGTGTATAAGAGGGTGTTTGTTTTAGAATAAGTGTGTGTGTGAATTTCTGAGATTCTTACAGATCATTTAGTGTTTCTGGTGTTAATGTAACTTGTGAAACAGAACACTGACTTTCCCCAAAATGTAAACCACGAGCTTTATACGTTGTGTTGTAAATGTTATCGTTTTTAATTATATATAAAATAGTATAATATGATTTTTGGCGTCGAGACTTTTGGCGTGAACAAAATAATGCTAGGAAAATAAAAATAGTTATAAATAATAGTTATAAAGTTATTAATAGTAGTTGTAAATACTGAAAGTCCACATTGCATTGAAGAAGTTGTAAAGATTCTGTTGGCGAAGTGGATGTTAATGTTTCCTCCAGACTCTGCCAAGAAACAGAATAAGCCTACGTTAACATAGGTCTGGTTGCCTGGTTTTGTTGCATGGCATGTTTTAGGAGTAATCAGTTGCCCTCAATTATCTAAAACCTACGGATACAAAACATCAACATTAGTGGCTACTGTTTCCTCCAAGCTATGCCACGAAACAGATCCCCTATTAGTACCATTGTGGGGGTCTGTTTTCTGGCATAGTTAGGAGGAATCAGTAGCCTTCCAATTCACCAACTAAAGAATCTCCCCTTACATTTTCCCTGACAAAGTATGCCAGGAAACAGGACCAGATAAACAAAAAATAATGGTGTTCTGCTGTTGCTTGGAATAGTTTGGAGGAATCATTTGCTCCAGATTTAAATGGTGTCAGAGTATTGTAGTGTAAGTTAGTGTTGTTGTTGTTGTTGTTGTTGTTGTCTCACTCAATGTTCCTCTCAGTTGCTTCCTGACCATATTCGTAAAGAAGAGAGAGAGAGAGAGAGAGAGAGAGAGAGAGAGAGAGAGAGAGAGAGAGAGAGAGAGAGAGAGAGAGATAATAAGAGAGAGTAAGAGTGTGTGTGTGTGTGTGTGTGTGTGTGTGAATGTGTGTGTACGTGTGTGAATGTGTGTGTGCTTACTCTAGCCAGTGTTTATTTTCACACCCTATTTGTTTGCGTGAGGGGCAGCACACACACACACACACACACACAAGAAGTTGATGTTTGGTGCCAGATCAGTAGTGTGTGGTTTGGTGTTGTATAAATCAATGTCATTATATTGTTTTCATATAGAGAGTATAAATGATCTTGATTATTTGTATCCTGACTTCACCAAATAAGAGAGAGAGAGAGAGAGAGAGAGAGAGAGAGAGAGAGAGAGAGAGAGAGAGAGAGAGAGAGAGAGAGAGAGAGAGAGAGAGAGAGAGAGAGAGAGAGAGAGAGAGAGAGAGAGAGAGAGAGAGAGTGTGTGTATGTGAGAATTTGTGTGATTTAATAGTAGTTTTAGATCAGGTTTCTTACATAAGAGAACCGGTGGAAGTTACGGCTTTTTCTACTATTGTTAATTTTTAATCTAAAGTGAGGTTAATGAACTACCGTACTCTGAAATTTACTGTCAAACTGCAGGTCGTTTTAATAATAATAATAATAATAATAATAATAATAATAATAATAATAATAATAATAATAATAATAATGTCTGTTTAATGGTGAAAAATTTACAAATCATGAGTCTTTAAATTTAACGACCCTTTGATCATGTATGGGAATTGGAGGCTTCTGATTCCTCCTGACTATGCCACGAAACGAGCTCCTTCCATATAGGTAGTGTTTCGTGGCAATATTTGGATGACTCACTTTCCTCCAATTTTCTAACGACATCACAGGGTCCCTTAAAAGTGGTAAATATATCCTGCATGTATGTACAGTCGGCGGCAAAAGTCCTGTCGCTTGCCGCCTCACTTGCTTCACCGAGGCACGCGATGTTCATAGACTCGAAATTATTAAGTGTAGAAAACGTGTGTATTTCTCGAGTCCATGAACACTGCATGTCTGGGTGAAGCAAGTGAGACGACACGACTTCTGCTTCTGACTGTACACTCGCAATCCAATATAAATATCCAGGCTTGATTCGAAGAGCCTGATCGAGTATAAGTTACCTCAAGCAAATATAAAACAGGATAAGTGTTGTAATTGGTTCACTAGTATGTCAAATGTTTCGAAACTTCAACAAGACCTGGATACATGTTTTGGATTGCGAGTGTACCCTGGCCACCACTCGGAGCAACTTTTATTCCTCTAAACTATTCCAAGCAACAGGCTATCATTGTTTATGTTCATCTGGTCCTGTTTCGTGGCATACTTTGGAGGAATCACGTCTCTTCTCTAATGAACCAAGAGTGTATTGACCACCTTCAAAGTATGTATCTAAGAAAGGTACCGTACTCACAAGATTGTCAACCTCGTGATAAGAATGCGTGCGTGCGTGTGTGTGTGTGTGTGTGTGTGTGTGTGTGTTTCAATCAGCACTTGCTACACGAGAGTGAAGGCAATGAATGAAATAAGCATTGTTGAGTAGTAGGTATTTTGTTGCTCTTTATAGCTGCTCATTACCACCAGTTTTGTCATGTTGCTATTTACAAGCATTATCCTACTTATACCCAGATCAGAATTTTCATGTTGGACTTTAATTAAATAGAATATCTTACTAATCCATCACGTAGGCCCAAAACATGAAATAAGCCTTGTTAAGTAAATAGACCCATATAGCTAGCTCTTCAAAAGTTGCACATTAACATTTTTGTCCTGGTGGTAATATTATAGCCTACATTTAACAAGCAATTTCCATCCACCCAGATCAGTCTTATTAATAATTGGTTAAGGTGGTAATTCTTTTATGGTACATTGGAGTTCCATGATTCCTCCAAACAATGCAAGGAAACACGACCAGAAGAACAAAATAATAGTGTTTTGTTGCTTGGAATTGTTTAGAGGATTCATTTGCTCCAGATTTACCAACACAAATCTTCCCCCTTAAATAGAATACTAATCCATTTACTCAAGTGTTATTATTAGTCACACTCAACGTGAGATAATATTCCATTTGGTGTATGATGAGGGCAGAGAAGAGGGTGAAGTAGTAACCAGAGCTAAGGTGACTTTGAACAACACCACTACCACCACCACCACCACCACCACCATCACCATCACCATCACCATCACCACCCTCACTCACTCACCCACCCGGCAACAGACACACACACACACACACACACCCGGGCGCCAAATCAAACGCGCCACCACAATTTTTCGTCCCATCTCACTGCCGAACGATATTGTTGTGTGTACATTTTGTTGGTGTTTTCATCGGTGCACAGAATTTATTACCACTAACCCGTCAAGACTGAAATGGTAGATATATTTATTGATTACTATTTTCTCTATGAATTAAACGAAGGATGATATTAAGGATTCTTATTGAACGCTACCCGGCACATCCTTACAAAATCCTAGCGGCAGGACTCGTTGGGAGGTGTGGGTGGGTGAGGCAGGGAAAGGGGGTCTGTCTGAGAGGGGGCAGGGTGGGGCATGGCAGAGGGGTTGGGTTGGATAGGAGAGGAGAGGGGTGGGACAGGGCAGAGGGACTGGGTATAGGAGAGGAGAGGGGCAGGGTTGGGTAGGTAGGAGAGGAGAGGGGAGTGGCAGGGTGGAGTAGGAGGAGAGGAGGAGAGAGGGGCAGGGTTGGGTAGGTAGGAGAGGAGAGGGGAGTGGCAGGGTGGAGTAGGAGGAGAGAGGGGCAGGGTTGGGTAGGTAGGTAGGATAGAGGGGAGAGACAGGAGGCAGGGCAGCAGCAAGTCTTCTTGACGCCGGCCTGGCCTGACTTTTCTCAAGCAGTCTGTAGTGAGTCGTGAAACCAGTGACAGTCCGTTAAGAATGGTGCTTCCCTTGTGATAATCGGTGCTGGTGTGCTGCTGCTGTCCTTAGTGGCTATTAGTTAGTTAATATAATTGAGTGTTAATGTCAAGTTTACCGAGGTGCAATACTTTATCTGGTGCCTTGATAATTAATAAGTGTTGATGTCAAGTTAACGAAGGTGGAATAGTGTATGGTGACGGGATAATTAAGCGTTTCGGTGTAGTTAGTGAAATATTTGTGTGTCGCGCGTCGTTACTGGATTAACCATGAATATCTTCTTGGCGTTTTGGTGTTGGTTAACTCGATTTTTAAGGTAAGATCTTGTTGGTTAATATATAGGTCTATACGTGACGCATGTTGTGGTTCATTGTGATGTGACGTTTGTGTTGATGTTACTGACCGGGGAAAACAATTAAGGGACACTGTATTGTAGTCAGAAAATTGGAGGTGAATGAGTCCTTCAATTATTGCCACGAAACACTATACCTATATAGAAGGAGCTTGTTTCGTGGCATGGTGAGAAGGAAACAGAAGCCTCCAATGTTCATACACGATCACAGGGCCTTTAATTAACCTTGACATTAATTCTTACACACGTGTACCAAACCTCACAACAATCATACCTGGTCTGTCGTCTCTTTACAACTTACAAACCACCATCACGTCTCCACAACATACTGTATACATTTATTTACAAGAGTTACAAAGTCCGATGTTACAAAGTCCACCAATATGGAAGGAGCGTGTTTCTTGGCATAGTCAGGAGGAATCAGAAGCCTCCTATTTACATACATGATCACAGGGTCCTTACACCCGTAGTTTTAAAAAAAATGAGGGTCCTTACTGGAGCTCTATGAACCCTCCAAATAATCCAGGCCACAGATCGCTTCAGTGTTTCGAATAGGGAATCTGTTGCATGGAGTAGTTTGGAGAATTCATAGAGCTCCAGTAAGGGCCCTCAATTTTTTCTATAAACTACGGGCGTAAACGCTTACTTTGGGATGGGGTGGGTGGATGGGTAGGTTTGCGTACGGAAGGAAGGGCTGGATGGGGTCACTGGGGTGGGTTACGTGAGTGTTTGCATGTGTTGTCAGGTTTGGAGTGAACGTGTGGTGTGTAGTTTCTTCCCCCAATTTTAGAACGATTATTTACTTGTTGCTAGGGAGAATAGTAACATGGGAAAATATGATACTTGTCCAACAATTATTCTGTCAGTCTGGGAATTGAACCCGGGCTGGTTAACGTAAGGGGAGGACCTCTTTTTGGTAAATTGGAGCTCCGCCTTGATTTCTCCGGAGTATGCCAATCTATTAAGGGCGAGTTTTTGTCGTCCAAGCGCGGAATTGGGATACGAAGACAGTCTTGGGGACGCTTATTATTATCGGTGGACAAAAACTGACATGGATAAGTAATGAGTGTTTTGTCGTCAAGCGAGGGATAGGGAAACAAAAAAAAAGAAGTGAATATAGTAACTGTGGTACAGTCGGCGGTAAAAGTCTTGTCGCCTCGCTTGCTTCACCGAGGCACGCCAAGTTCATAGACTCGAGATTAGTAGGTGTAGTAAACGTCCTTATTTCTCGAGTCCATTAATTAACACTGCATGTCTCGGTGAAGAAAGTAAAGCGACAGGACTTCTGCCGCCGACTGTACTTTACATGTTAAACACACATGCTTAATAAACTAAATTACAATGCAGTACAATAATTACGTCTCCCTATATAAAGGTTATTGGTCTAGTCGGACTTCACCAAATTTGGACCGGGTTGGGATTAGTTTGGTGGAATCCGTTCCTCTTGATTTACCAACACTGTACTGTACTATTGGCCACGATAATTCGTACACACATTTGTTTTCAAGGGATTGTAACGAACCAATATATAAAGTTATGGAACTGCAATGCAACATGATACTTAGTTTGTTGTTTTGAAATCCCCGAGTCACTTGGTAGATCATTCATTGCAATTCTTCCAAAATAAAGACCTCCTTTTTCATATAACCTGTGTAAAAATTCCTGTGGCCAACTGTACCTCGATCTGTAACCACACGATTTTCTTCAATAAGGAAATACCACGAGCACTTCTCTTAAAGAAGTTAAACATTTACTTACAAAATATTTCCATCAACAACACTATCAAGTATCACACACTGGTCACGTGTTGGTTTCCAAATGCAAAGGCCACCTCAATGGTTGAAATTGCGACACATAAACACAACGAAACAACACTCGTTTCACGGCACAGTAAACTGACATCACCTCCATCCCCACCACCACCACCATCATCATTATCATCGCCTTCACCACCCCCTCCACCACGCCCACCACCACACAAACAACCTACCTATTCTTCTACCCACCAGCAACACAAACTGTCTACTACATAAAATTATTTAAAGCACATTCCTTGTCCCTCGACTCTCCCGTGCTCCCTTGGCCACCCTCACTAGGCTCACTTCACCACCTGCACTCCACTCACTCCATCTCAGTCTCACTATAGTCACTTGCTCGACTTCATCTAATCTAACGATCCCACAAGAATCCAAGAAATTTGTTGAAGCAGAATAATAAAAAATATTTTCATTTTTTGTTCAAGCATTTTTTTTTACATATCCATCCTGACATAATTTTAGTCATCAACTCGTCACACTTTCAGTATTGTACTCGGCATTACAACCCAGTGCATCGTGACTGGTTATCTTCGTTATCTATTAGAATTTTGTTAATACTTTACATACCATAAGAATCTCGCCTTTCATGCTTCCTGTGTCTGTACCCATTGAACTCTCGGGTTTGTTGGTCCCTGTGGTCAAGGTCATGCTGCTTAGCCTCACCGGGGTAACTGGGGGAGTGGGAACGTCAGAATAGAGGTGGTGATAAGAAGGAGCTATTAGTTGGTTGGTTGTTTGGTTGGATTTCACCAGCTTTCATTCTGTCTCTGCAGAATTAGGGTTAGATTTCTTGATTCTCTCTCTTAACAATATTTTATCATTGTTTCTGTACTGTAGTTTCTTGTAATCGACGTTTAAGTTACATAGTGAAATGACTATCTCAATCTATTTTGGTTAGCCATCCTGGTTGAGGCCAGTGTTTGTTGTCAGATGTTGCTGTAGCCTACAGTACCGGCAGTCCGTTACTTGTACTGTAGTTGTTGTTGTCCTGGGGCAGAATGACCTGACCCACAGACCCCCGGTATGCTCTGGTCGCAGTCAAAAAAACATATAAAAATAGAGAAGCTGGCCCTATATGCCTGGGCTATCAAAGCACATTCCAGGAAGATGGGACCAGAGCTTACTGGATCAAGGAGTCTGGGGGCTTCCGATCACCAAGGAGATTGGGGGAATGTCTTTGATCCCACAGCCAGTGCTGTGGGCACAAGTCCACGTTACCACGAGAGCTACAAGTGGGGCCGCACCTTCCATGAGGGACCATAAAGGGGGAGGGAGTTTAGATTGCTGAATACTATGAGTAGATCTCGTCAAATCCACTAGAAAGTGACCAGAACCTACAACAATCTTTTTCGTGCCCTGTGGGAGATGGCTAGTATTCACAGAGAATAAAGTCAGCCCCCTGGGCAGACTTATACTGTAGTTGTATATATTATTTAGTTGTGGTTTGAAATTTGGCAAGATTTGGTTGGTTATGAGTTATGATCAGATAATTATGTTTGATGGAGCATGGTGAAAGGATGTGTAGGCCTACAGTACTGATAAATTAAATACAGTACAATAGTTGTATGCTGTAATGTGTTTTATCCGGTACTCTATAAATGAATTTAGAGTTATTCAAGGATGATAATGACGCCCAACTACAATTACAAATCTTTGTATTTTTTTTATATATCGTGAGACACCACTAGTTATATGTAATTTTTTACTGTGGAGCATTATACATATGAATATAATTCCATACTATATCTACATACACAATACAGTATTGTATTTTTTCTGTAGCTTACTCTTGTCTTCAGCAAGTAAAAGACAATGAGTGAAGGCAAAGGCAGAGGACTGAAATGGAAGCCAGGAGGAGGAGGAGTCAAGCCTGGAGCAGGAACAACAGAGCCACAGCCACCTCCATGGCTCTCTAAAGGACCAGGTGCAATTAAAAAAACTGGGAAATCGCCTGGAACGGAATTGCCCCCATGGCTTTCCAAAGGGCAGGAAAAACTGCCTGGTGCAGGAACAGTCTCCAAAAAAGACACAGAGTTGCCAAAAGAACTTGAAAAGATGCCAAAAATGTTCTCATCGGTACCAGAGAAAGAAACAGGAGCAGTAGCCAAACAGGAAAGAGCTGAACTACCATCAAGTACTGAAAAGGAATCCGATGCTCCACCTAAGAAAGTTCCTAAACCATCAACAAAACCAGAGAAGGTCTCAGATGCACAGCCAGAAGTGAAAAAAATACCACATGAAGAAGAGGTTGCAGTGGAACATGAGAAAGTTCCTGAGGCACCTGTTAAAAAAAAGAAAAAGGCCAAAGCTCCAGATGCACCTGTGAAGCCCAAAAAAGCTGTCAAGTCTAAGACTGCAGTTGAGCCTGAGGAAAATATTGAAGTAGTAGCCAAATCAGGTGTACCAGAAAAAGTACCTCAGACTGCAGTAGGGTCCAGTAGGATGCCAGAGTCACCAACAACACCAGGGAAGGTGCCCAACTTACCAAAGACCTCGGAAGCATTAAAAACTGGGACACCATCAGAAGATATAAAAGATACCAAGATCAGTCCAGAACCGGGTAGACAACCAATAAAACCCATAGCAACTAGGCCTGTAGCTGAACCTCCTAAGGATAAACCAGAGGTTACTGTACTAAATGCTCATCAGGAGGGAAGCACAAAAACAAAACAAATTGCTACACCTGACAAACAAGTTGACAACCAACAAGATGGGCTCTCTAAGAAAGGGGTCCCTGCTGCCCCTGTTAGTAAGCAAGTTGCTGTGCTACCTGAGAAACAGGTTGCTGTGCTACCTGACAAACAAGTGGCTGTGCTACCTGACAAACAAGTTGCTGTTCCTGCTAACAAACAGGTTGTGCCAGAAAATAAAGTTGCAGTTTCAGCTGAAAAACAAGCTACTGTTCCTGTTAACAAGCAAGTTACAATACTTGCTGACACCAATGCCAACATCACTGAAGACGTTGGTGGTGACAGGTGCTGCTCACTCTCAACTGTAATGTTTTGCCAGCACTTCTAACCAATATCCACTACCACCATATGCAAAGAATTATATTCTTAGCAAAACTCCTTAATACCATTTCTAATTTCCTGCCTGTGTTGTTTATTGAAACTGGTACTGTAACATGTGTGCAATTTACTTGGATTAATTCAAGATACTGTATTGTGTTTATTTGTGTGTATGTAAAAATGTGATATGTTTTTGTTGAATCACTTGTTTCCAGTTATAGTTTATGATGCTGGAATTATTTGTGTGTGTTGTATTTCCTTAACAATGAATTGCATACTTATGGCTTCTCAATCTTGAGAACCAATATATTTCTGGATGATGATTGCCATTCTAATATTGAAATTAGGCTATTCCCTGACTAACTCTACCTTAAAATTAAAATAAGTTTATTTGGGTGTGAATGAGGAGGGACGTGTTCCCTGATATATATTACAGTATTTAAATCAAGTGTTTAAATATTCTCGATATATATCAAATTGAATTATGAAGCATTTCATTTACTCTCCTGAATTTGGTAATTCTCAAATATTTAAATGCATGAGAATAGTCAGATAAAAATTTTTGTGTTCTGTCATGGCTATTATTTAGTTTAACATGTAATGATTTGTCTCTTCCAGGAAGTTGACCAACTTCTTCAAGATGGGTGTGCAAGAGGGAGCGGGTGTGGTGACCCATGAGCCTCAGTCACGTTCTCATACAACTGGGCCCACTACCAATGCCATCCCACCGTCCTCCCACCCTGATGTCAAGGTCAGTCAGTGCCGTGGTTTCTACAGTCTGTCACAACGTGTGATGGTCCACATTTTCACTTACCCTTGGCAGGCCCATTTGTTGTGATTCTTACCTGTTTGTTGTACAGTAATTTCATTAGTAAGTCTGATTACTAGAACAGGATTTGTCAGTTGTTGATAGTACTGTACTGTAATGTATGTCTGTAATGATGAAGCTTTAGGGGAGATTCTCTTTTAGTCAATTGGAGGGGTACTGATTCCTCCTAACTATCCCATGAAACAATTACCTCAGTATTACTAATGGAGGACCCATTGTGTGGTATCGTTAGGAGGATTTAGTACAGTATCTCTCCAATTTGCTGTTGTGAGTATGTTTTTCTCTGCCTAGATTGTGTATTGATTCAAGTCAAATCAAATGAGTGGTATTGGTAACAAGATAGCAAATAACTCTTCCAGTACATTATCTTTTTATCGGTAAATTGGAGAGCTACTGATTTCTCTACACTATGCTGTACCAGGAAACAGATACGTGCTTTAGTACACAGTTAGAGATCTGTTATATGGGACAGTTTAGATGAATCAGTCAGTAGCTCTCTAAACTCATCCACAATAGATGACTCCTTAATCACACACTAATATATTGAAATTCCGCTTCAGACATCTGGCCGGGTGGGAGGAGGGAGTGTGGGGCAGCAACAGCCTCAGGTGCGGGTGCTGACACTCAATCATGGTGATCATCTTGACTCTACGCTCTTTAGGCTCCAGAAAGGTGTGTTCTCTAGTGGAATTTATTTTTTTAATTAGTACAGTATGTACAGAAACTAATTTTATATACAGTATACAGGTATGGTACAGAACCTATGTAACTAATATGCTATACAGTATAATTTGATGCAGTAGAGTACAGTACTGTATAGCAATTCACATAAAGCTAATTTTTATGAGTTTCTTTTTCATTGTCTCGTATATTATACACAATATTTGATAGCTGTCAAACCACTGTGGGGTTTCTTATATCGCAAATACTGTATCACATTGTTTTTTTTTAGCTTTTAATGGCTTTAGATTTCCGGATAGTGTTTTTGCAACTCATAGGAGATCATTTATCATTATACAATCAGTTAATATATTTTGATGGTATTCTGTAAGATTGTGTAGAATCACACTCCCTATAGGTTCCTAAATCTTTGTTCCCTTCCATAAAGAATAAGTGGAAAAGTTAATACTGAACACAATAATCATCCCATCATTCTAAATTCTGTCCATTTTTCCTGCAGGTTGGGTGCTTCAGCTGCGTCCTGGACCATCACTTCTGGGTCGTGCTGTAAGTGTGTTCACCAATCATCCAGAGGACCCGAGTGAAGGCTTCACCCGTTCACGTTACCGCCGGCTGCGCTGGATGAGTGACTCAAGGAACAAGGGTGATGACACTGCTCTGTATGTGGAAGTGACCTTATCCATGCCAGGCTCCTTCCACTACTACTTCACCTATGAGGATGGGTTAGTTGACTTCTTTCCTTTTTTCTTCAACACTGATTCTTTTATGGCTGTATTTCAAAGATATTGTACAGTACACTGTTTATTGATATACTGTACTGTACAGTACTACAGCAGTTCTATGTACACCAGGCATTGATGTAAACACATTACATATACATATACTGTACTTTTACATTATCTGTGCTTCTATCCCTTCCTATAAGCAGTGAGGACCGTGTGAAGGCAGAGGGTTCTGGCTTCTTCCTAGTTGACCCGGTGCTGACAGTGGGGATGGATAACCAGCCGTTACCCCAAGACTGCATCCAGTGCCAGACAGTTTTATCAAAGTGCTTGGGACCATTGCCAGACTGGGAGCAGAGAATCCAAGTGGCATATGAGACCGGCTATAACATGGTCCACTTTACCCCCATTCAGGTATATTTAATAGTAACTGTATAATTTGTACTGTGTTATTGTCATAGATTATCACTTTATACTGTACTTACCTCACTTGCCTCAAAAGACCTAAGTTATCTTTATAAACACCAAGAAACTGACAGCAACCAATGGATAGTCCCAGAAGTTTCTCATTGTGGTTATATTGTGGTTTTGTCTTTGTTTTCTGAAAGCTATAAAAAAGATTCATAAACAGTAGTACTGTATCATATAAAAGCAGTTTTATTTCAGAATTCCTTAATGAACCTTTATTTTTTTCCTACAGGAACTAGGAGCTTCAAACTCTTCCTACTCACTGAAGGACCAGCATGCTCTCAATACAGAGTTCCACACTCCAAACCATCAGTACAACTTCAGTGATGTTGAAGCTATTATTCGCAAGATGAAGGATGAATGGAAGGTGAGTGTTGCCTTGGTCAGACTCATTCCTCAGGGTTGTTTACATTTTGAAAGTAACATACAGATTGTTTTGTTGACCATATAAAGCATTCATCCTCACTGTACCATACTGTAGCTTCATGGTTACTAGGTTTGTAAAAAGACCACCCCAGAGTCAAACATGAGGACAAGTAGGTAATAAAATCTACCCATATCATATTCATGTCTGGTCTCCTTTTCACTCATTGTACTGACTGACACTTGGAACTAAAGTATTTCCCAATGGCTAAAGCATTGACAATTGCTACTACCAACACTACATACTAAATCATACCCTAATGTCTCTGCCACCAGATGTTGTCACTGACCGACATAGTACTCAACCACACAGCCAATGAGACCCCTTGGCTCCAGCAACACCCAGATGCCACCTACAACTGCAGCAACTGTCCCCATCTGCGTCCAGCCTTCCTGTTGGACAGAGCTCTCTGCCGGGCATCCAAGGAGGTGGCCGAGGGCAAATGGGATGATCAAGGCATTCCAGTAGCCATCAGGGAGGAGAAACATGTTGAGGTGCGCTTCAGTGTTTGGGATATTTCAGTACAGTATAGTAGTTATAGTACCATAACATAGTTTTTGTAAACCAAGACTACAGCAAGAGCAATATTACCAACTGTAGGGGCTGCTCGGCCAGACAGCTTGAGGAACTTCAACAACAACACTGTAGGTTGTCTAGAAAGTCAATTTGGAAAAAATATTTAGTTGATATTCAATAACATCTTGTACACAAGTTTCTTAAAGAAAGGAAAACATTAAAGGAGCAGTGTGCAAGGAACGTGAATTGAGTGAGCTTTTCAATTTCCCCTTCAGGTTCAATACTTATGCACTGATTTTTCTACAGGCCATCAAGAACATGTTGCACACCCACTTCCTCCCTCAAATCAAGATACACGAGTTCTACACCGTAGACGTAGACCGCATCGTGGAGGAGTTCCGACGCAGGATATCGGGCCATATTCCAGTCACTACGAGCTCAGGGAAGCAAATCAAAGAAGGGCAGAAAGAGCTTGTTATTAATCAGGATCCACAATACAGGAGAAGGGCTTGTACCGTTGATATGAACATTGCAGTTAGACTCTACAATTTGCCCAGGTAAGGAGTGTTCTTATTGGTGTTACAGTATTTGATTAGAGGGTCAGTTGATGTTAAAAATTTGATCAAGTAATGATTCTGTCTTTACATATGCTAATTTTCATGTTACAGTACCTTGTGTTCGTAACTTCAAAAGTTTTTATGATAGATTTTTTTTTTTACTTTTTAAAATTTAGCTTTGATGTTGTACTTGAAATGTGAAATTCCTGATGTTTTATTGTACACATTTATGTTTAGAACATTATAGATAATAGCCATTGGTTAGTATTGTTATTTTTTCAATATTATCATTAATTTTATTGTAGACGCTCATAGTAATTTACTCACTGTTGTGTTTTTGTAGTGAGTCGAAAGAGAAGAACCTCCAGGGTAGTGGGTAAGTGTTTTGTGAGGTTACAGGGTAATTGCCTGAGGTGAACTTCATCCCTATGCTTCATTTAGATAATGGACCATTTTTTTAAACGTTCAGAAGAGCAAAACCGCAGCTGTAGTAATTTTGATCATCTGTGTATCGCACCTGTTTGAGAGATGGGTCACACGGGTTAGTTGTAAGTACTGTATTCTGACGTTTAAAAAAATGGTTGAATGGCAGCTCCCCCCCCCCCCAGTCCCCTGTGTGTAATAATAAAATAATAATGCCTCCCAGGTGTAATCCCCACCCTCCAACCCAACAAAGGATATTTGGAATTAACCTGGGTGTTACTGGTGTTATTTATTTTTTGCAATTGAAAGAATTCCTATTTCCAGTTTTTTGGTTTTGTAATAATACATGCTTTTAACTGCGGTAATGAGGATTAACTTTATCTGTACATATGTTTAGCTGTATATAGTGGGAGGTGTAGTGACCCTTGGCTGTACAGTATATTTTGGTGCTTGTGTTGGTTGGGTACTTAACATGGTGTGTGGTGCTACATAATACTATTTACTATAAGATTAAGAGGAGGATGGGCACATGTTTGACCAACAGAGTTGTAAAGTATTGAAGAAAATACTGTATTCAGTACTTTACTATAGTACTGTACTTTTATTTGATATTTACCTTTTAGAGTGTAAATACCAAAATTAACTTTCAATACAGTACAGTACTGTACTTCCATTATTACTTTATCATTGTTTGCTGTTTTTTATGCTTCACTAAAAATAAAATACTGTAGTTGTTATATTTTCAAATAAAGTAGTTGATTATATGAAATGAACACAGACTTGGAAGTTGACCAGTCACAGGTGCCCATTCATGTTTGAACCAATTACGTACATGTGTGCTTTCATATCTGGACCAATCAAGCACATTCTTTCATAATTTTCATCATAGGGGTACAGTTCAGCTACACTCTTGGGCCTTGTGGTGGCTCTTGCAAGGTCAATGCTTCCTTCTGTTGATATGCTGTAGATGTTGCAGTCATGAATTTTGCAAGTAGTGAGTGGCATATTCTACTTTAGCCTACTTGGAATATTTGTTCAAGTACAAGAAGACTGTGGGAAGTTGATGTAGCTATGTTGCTTGTTGAGGGCACTTAAAATTATTATGGGTATATCTGTGGCTCAGAGGCGGTATGTATTTGGTTTCAGTAGCTCAGATTGGGAAGACTTTATACTTCAATCAAATATTAAACTCCAGCATTGCTTTAGTTAGATGTTACTTATCCTGACTAGGGGTTGGAATAGAAGTCTTGATATCTTTTCAAACACTTAATGAAATTTTACTAATGCTAAACTTTGCAATACCTGCATCTGCTGTATGTGAGGACCTGTTTAGCTGTGCAAGGATGCTATGCACTCCTAGAAAGTTAGGGCAAAGTTTGGAAATCAGCTGCTATTAAAATTAAATAGCTGGTGTACAGATAAGGATTTAATTCTTATGTATCTTGTGCTGTAGTATATCATTTATAAGTGTGGATATTATAGACAGTTTGTTACATTTTTACTTTCAGTACGTATTTTGGTAATTTATGAGCGAGTTACTTATCACTTGAATTTAAAACTGGCTATATGACATGTGAGTAACATTGTATCAAACTAATAACAACTTTTATATGAATGTGCAACTTAACAGGCATAAGACATTTATGCAATATTGTCACCAAGACATGTTTTCCTGAGTATACTATTGGCTGGGGACTATGTGCAAGGTGGGAGACGGCATAAATCAAGTAGACAAGGGTTTTATATTTTTAGCAATGTATTTTATTGTACATATTATACAGTACTGTATTGATAAATGTGGATTGATTATGTACAGAAAATATACAAAAGGTTTAGTTACAAACAATCCCCGAGAGCCTATTTCTTGAAGGCTTTATATCCGGTACAGCAAGCTAACTGTAGTAAGAGTCTGTTGCCGTTAGGATTTCTGTTTGTTGAAGAGCAGTCTAAATACTGCATATTGGATTAAGTTAATTAAGGATGATATTACAGTAGTTAACTATACATTTAGCTGTGAAGCAAAGTCGTTTGAATTGTGGAAACATAATATCATGAATAGGATGTAATAATTTTAGTGAATGGATGTGCATTTCTTTAGTTGAACAATTTTTTTACTACAGTGTCATAAAATTTACGGTACCTTTCTCTTTTTGTTTATGGTTTGCTTTGGCATAAAAAGAAGTAAAAAACATTGCCAGCAAGGATTTCTCCTCATGTGTTATTACTACTGTACTGTATATAGAAAATATCTCCGAAATGCTGACTGGCTGGTCAATCCTAAAAGTAACTTCCTGCCCCTCCAGACCAGAAGCCCCGAATGAGGAGGAGCGCATTGTACGTTGCTGTGCTGACCTGCGCCGCCGCCTTGAGGATCTGAATGAACAACGTGCCAGCGAGATCCAGGCCCACCTCATTCAGGCCATCGAGTGTTGTCTGGGCACCATTAAGTAAGCATGCCACTGATCCTAACTCAACATGGGAAGTCCAGAACATATCCCATAGATTAGCCATCACTAGAATTAAAATCAAAGCTATATTATTTTTCTTTTGGGCCAACTGGGAATGCGTGATTTTGATTAATAATGGATGGATTTTGATATTTTGTGGGCAGATTGTCTATGCCAGAAGATGATGTTTAGGTTGTGAACTGTTTACATAACCTACACAATTGCTTCCGGCAGATACCAGCGACTACAACCTGATGGGCCAATGATAGCTGAAGTGTCAGAAGAAAATCCACTAGTTCCTCCGTAAGATCATTTTTGTTTTTTTCATACATAAAGTTGTACCATAATATACTTTACTGGTATTATCAATGAAGATACTGTACTGTACTTAAACTACCTCTGCTATATTTCATATATATAAATTACTGTTGTAAGTTATCAGTGCTCTTTCAGGACATCAATTCATTGCCAGTGCATTGTGTATCCTTTCATATTCATCAATAACAAATAATACTTAAACTATCTTGTTGCTCCAGATACTTTACTCACCCTGGTAAGGATATTACCCTGGAGGAGGAAGAGGCCCTTATGTTTAGCCCTGATGCCTGCTTCCTTATGGCTCATAATGGCTGGGTTATGGGAGATGACCCGTTAAAGAACTTCGCCCGAAAGGAATCATTTGTGTATCTGCGTCGTGAACTCGTAGCTTGGGGGGACAGCGTCAAGCTGAGATACGGAGAGAAGCCTGAAGACAGCCCCTACTTATGGGATCTGATGCGGCGTTATTGTGAATACACCGCCAAGCTCTTCCACGGGGTCAGGCTGGATAATTGTCACTCCACACCAATACATGTGGCTGAGGTGGGTCTTAGATAGTGTAGCCAGAGTTTTTAATAAAAGGAATGAACTGAAGGTCCAAAGTTTGATTTAAATAAGAAAGATACAGTACAAGTAAGCAGACTCGTGTACTATTAGGAAACATGATACTGTATAGGTATCTTAAAATTTGTAAATACTGTACTGTAACTTATCGAACAGTTAGCATGTGTAATTTAAAGTATACTATACAGGAGCTTTGCAGTATGATGCATTTCTTTTTATCTTTCAGTACATGTTGGATGCAGCCAGGAAGGTGAGACCAGAGTTGTATGTGATTGCTGAACTTTTCACTAACTCTGACCTCACTGACAACATCTTCATTAACCGGCTCGGCATAAATTCACTGGTTAGAGGTAAGGTTTGGGGGATATAATTATAACTTTGAATGTTCAGAAAAATAGTACTGTAAATATATGTCAATGAGGCAAAACTACTTTTTATAAATGTTTCCAAACTTTTGAAGACTGTCAGTTTCCTCTGGGGACTGGGATTTTATGATTTGTCGATTGCTAGCAAAATACATACAGTACCAGTCTTTATGGTGGCTTCAGATGCCTGAAGATTTTAGAAATTGAAATTTTGCAATGTATTTAAGGATGAGGTTAATGTAGACTTGAGTCACCTGTATGTGGTTGCTTCTCTCATATAAAATATTTACTGTAACTCCAAATCATACCTTTACAATTAAATATTTTTTATATCATACCATAGTGCTATGAAATTTATTTTACATTTGATCCTAGTGAATAATTCTCTCTATTTCCACACAGAGGCGATGTCAGCACCAAACTCGCATGAGGAAGGCAGACTGGTTTATCGCTATGGAGGAGAGCCTGTGGGTGCCTTCTTGCTGCCTCCCGTCCGACCTCTAGTGCCCTCCGTTGCCCATGCCATGTTCCTCGACCTCACCCATGACAACCGGAGCCCAGCTGAGGTGCGGACTGCCTGGGACATGCTTCCTTCTGCTGCCTTGGTCAACATGGCCTGCTGTGCCTCGGGTTCCAACAGAGGTTACGATGAATTGGTTCCTCACCATGTGAGTCTGCGGATGCAATTTTTTATTAGTTTTGTTGTCTTCCCGGTAATGTTAATTAGTGTTGCATGGAAATTGAAAAATACAACCAGTATATCAAATTTACTGGTAACTAATCTAGTGAATATGAATGTATTCACATAGGGAAACATTGGGGTGAGATCTTGAGTGTATAGGAACCAAGTATGATTAATCCCATATAAATTGTATATAGGAATTACATTTTCATATTAAATAATATCGTACTGTATTGTACACGTGCAGATTCACGTGGTAGATGAACAACGAGTGTACAATGCCTGGAATGATTCGGAACCTGAGCGTGGAGAGGTGGGGATCAGGTCTGGCATCATCAAGTGCAAGAAACTCCTCAACAACCTCCACTATGAACTGGGGTCAGGTGGATTCAACCAGGTCAGTGGGAGGTGATATGATTATTAATATTACAGTACATTGATATTATGACCATATGTGTCAACGTGCTTGGGAGAGTGGAGAGGGACCTGACAACTAGAGAAAGGTAATGACTATATGCTTTGAAGATGTAAGGGAGAAAAAAGTGATAGTAAAACTACCGAGGCTATTAAGCATGCCATAGTGGGTAAGGTGTATGGTAGAATGGTTATAGAATACTGTAGGTATGGAAAAAATAGAGTTGTTGGTGAATGACGAATAGGGAGGCTTTCGTGCTGGCAGGGGAAATAAAGATCAGGTGTTTACATTAAGTCAATTCATGAAGACAGTCACTGAAAAAATTTGGAAATAATTAATGGCCTTTATGGATCCAGGAGGCTGAAAGTTGGGGAACAAGAGTACAGAAATTCAATATGGGAAGAACATAGGCAAGGTAGAATTACAGTATAGCCTACATTTCTGTTATTATGAGGTCACATAGGGCAGATATACTGTAAATTCTGTCATTTGATGCTTCTGGGTGTCAGACTTTACAGGCACCACATGCTGATGTTCATTTTTGAGGTTAAACTGAGAAATAATATTTATACAGTATTTGTAATTTTGTATTTTGAATTAGTGATTGAAGTTTCATCCATAAAACAGTTTCTCTGCATATCTATTTACAATGGCTATTTTTCTTGTCAGGTGTTTGTTGATCAGGTGACAGAACATGTGGTTACTGTGACCCGCCACAACCCTGTTACACATCAGAGTGTTGTCCTGGTGGCGTACACTTCCTTCCAACCCCCATCCCAAATTAGAGATTCATATATCCGACCACTGAAGGTGCAGGGACGGCTAGAGGAAATAATTTTTGAGATGCAGATAAAGGGCAAGAAACCTGGGTATGTTATAACTCATAAAATTTTGTTGTTGTTCCTAGTATGCATATTTCTTATTAGTGGTCATACTCAACTAATGTTTGTAATCTTTCTGGTCAAGAAATTCATAAAAACATTCAACTGTGACTGTACTTGAGGACTTAACTGCAATCATACCTTTGCTGTATTTGAAGTTTAAAAAATACCTAGTACAGTACACTTGTAGTCTTGTTTGGTCAAGCTCGTTAGTAAATGCAGATGTTCATGTTTCTTAGTAAATTATATCCTATTTCTGTCCATTTTTCAGTGACGAGGAAAAGAACGTCCCCGGCTTCTTTACTGCTGATTCTGAATACATCAACGGACTCTTTGGGTTTGATGTGTCTGTACGTGAGCGATTGCGACCCGAACAGTCAACCTTTGTGCGCGTCACCTCAGACCACGATGCAGAGATGACTGAATGCGAGTATACGTCTGCCTTCACACCCGGCTCAGTTATTGCCTTCAGGTAGCTAATTTGTCTGTGTTGTATCTCTTGTCTTTCTATTGCCAAATGCCCTGATTTCAAATGGTGTGAAAACAAAGTAAAGCCAAATTACACTCTTGTCAATGGTCTTTTTCTCCTCTTGGCTCCTTTAACTCTTGAAAAACATGGATTATCCAGTGTCATGAAATTTCTACTACAGTAGTCTTCAAATCTAGCTGGCATTTTGTAATTCTAGCTCTTGTGCTTCCACAAATGATGTAATTTGTGAATACAGTACCAGTATTTCATTGTTGTCTTTAAATGATTTTTAGCTAATGAAGAGGATATAGATTCTTGTTCTTGCATTACAGACTCAGCCTGTTACCACGAGCCCAGTCAGCTGTTAATAAGATCCGTGCATCCTTGTCAGAGTTTGGCTACAAGGTAAGGCAGTTTTCTTGGTTTGAGGTTTAATTATAACACCATCTATGATTATGACTGCACTTTTACTTGCATCTAAACACTGAATTCCAAGATGGCTTGAATACGAAAAAGAAATGTTGGCTTTGAAGATAAAAAGGTCTGGTATTGCATTTACACAAACATACATTGAACTGTTATGGTATTAAGGTACAGTATTTGAAAATCTTGCTTCTCCATGCTGTACCAGGATGCAATATTTGTAAGTCAGCATTCTGATATTGTGCTTTACTCATCGTTTTGCCTGCTTCTCAACCAATATGGCATGTGGTGAAACGTGATGTTGCCATCTTCTTTGGACAGCAGATCTCAATGGTCACACAGTATCAGAGGAACTTTGGATTCCAATTTTGCTGTACAGTTTTGCTTTATTGAAGACTAATGTTCTATGATGCACTGCTGTTTTTATGAATCATTTGAGTGCTTTATCATCCTTGATCATGTAGAAATAGAATCACTATTGGCAGAGCTGAAGATTGAACCCAGATTATGTTCAGCATAGTAAACCTTCTGAAGATGTATGGTATTATATCTGTTTGAAAGTAGACTTCTTCAGTGTGGAAACATACTTTACATATCTTGCAGAACTGATCTGAGTAATGCTTAATTTAAAATATTTTTTGTAGCTTTTTGTGTTTTGAGTGGGTTAATCATTAGTGTCATGCTTTTACAGGGCTGGGTTCAAATCTTGGGGTTGCGAATCATTACTGATTGTGGTATTGAAGTGGTATCATACACACACATACACAATGAATAGCATTTTGGTGTCACACAGCATGCAGTGATGAAAATGGGAGGACACCAACAAAACTTCAACTTTTAGAGACACAGTATTGGTTAAATGCTTGAGTTATGTGTAACTGCCAGAATATTATTGGGATTATCTTTGGTGTTGCTGGAATACAGTACTGTACTGTATTGTACACAAATATGCATGTTTCACACATGCCTAATCAGTGGATGTTTCATGTTCCTTAGCACTTATGCATTGCCTTATATGTTTTTGTATATTGCTTCAAGTTGTTACTCATCATACAGGTATTCAGTTCTTTTACTTGTTGTTAGGGCAGAAGCCATGCACATTACAGCAGGACTAAATGATATAATATTTATAAGTGGTATATCTGGTATTTATGTCGCCAGATTTTTATGTCTTGCTTTACCCTGGGAGCTTCGTACTGTAGGGATTATATACCATGGCAGTACTGTAGTTGGTGTTATATGTGCACATACACGTCATATCACTGGATTTATTACAGTGTTAAAAACATCTCTTGGCACTGCTACTCAAACTGTGAAAAAAAAAATACAGTAATGTGTTTTTCTTGTATAACTGGAAGTGAAAAACATAAATAATCAATAATCAATGTAATATGAGCTCTTTCCTAATTAATGTTACTGACCTCTATCTTTTCAATCTTGCATCTTAATCACTTAAATTTCTTTATTCAATGTGTTGCTGACTCTTATTGTTATCTTTTCAGTGTTGCTTCTCAATCTCTGAAATAACTACATATGAACTTCTTCCATCACTGTCCCTCTAACCCTCCTCCTTTGTTTATCCTTTCAGTCTCGCATCTCTGAGGTGACAACACACAACTCAACCCTGTCCGATATCGTGGAGTCTCTAGGCCTTGTGGAGTTAAACCGTGTGCTGTACCGGTGCCAGGATGAGGAGCAGGATGAGGGACGAGGCTGGGGCGCTTACAATATACCAAACTCTGGGCCCCTGATGTACTGTGGACTTCAAGGTACAATACTCAAATACTATATCCGTTATTTTTGCAAGACAGTCTGATGTATACAGTCTTCAAGGCCTAGGTTTATCTTTCTTATTATTTATGTTGCCTATGATCATATTATTTACATGACACAGTTGTAATGCATTATACCCATCTCCCTTAAACTCCAGGTATGATATCTGTGTTGAGTGAGATACGTGTACAGAATGACCTTGGCCATCCACTGTGTGGTAACCTGCGAGAAGGTGACTGGCTGCCAGACTACCTTGTGGGACGTCTCAAGCTTGAGCCTTCAACCCAGCGTCTGGCTTCATGGCTTGAGGTTTGTATATTTTCAGGGCACTGTGTTGGTATATATTTCATTTGTAAGAAAAACTGTATTGTAAAATAAATGTTTCAAACTTAAAGCCTAAAGTTCCTTTCATTAATGGTCTGTTATTATCCCTGCAGGAGGTGTTTGGGTGGTTAAAGGATGTGCCACGTTACCTCATCCCAGCTTATTTCGACTCCATCGTCACAAGCATCTACCTCACCCTCATCAACCGTGCCTGGTCACTTATGGGAGAGTAAGTTGCTTCTTGGGGCAGTGTTGGTTTTCCAATGATACTATTGTGATATTAATTTGTATTCAGTACATTCATGCTTTAAACTTTGTTAATTTGTTTTATGTTAAAATCATTTGCACTTAATTTTTTATTCTTTATGTTTAAATGTACAATTGCCACCAGTTACAAGTGTAGGCTACTGTACAGTATGGTACCAATAATAGTGTAGTGGTAAGAAAGTATAGATGGTTTTTAAAGCATTTTCTGATTCTGAGACTGTTAGTGTGAGTGCTCTTGTATCAGACAGTTCAAGTAAGACCTTTTTTCCTTTCAGGTTTGTGGCACAAGGGTCTGATTTTGTCAAGGCACTGAGTTTGTGTTCGGTGCAGTTCTGTGGCACTGTGAAGTCTGCCCTACTGCCCCCACTCTCACCTAACCTCCTCCACCCTCAGCCCCCCACTGTGTCAGATCCTATGAAGGGACAGATACAGCTCTCCGCAACTATTGCTGCTGGTGAGTCAGGACTTCAGGCTTCATTGGTACTGTATTGATAGTTGGTTTCTATTATCCCCATCAGAGGGAAAAATACAATACAGCACTTTGTTAAATTTGATATAACACCATTTAAGTTGCAGACAATAATACAAAAAGATACACCAGTGTTATGTACAGTAATTCAAACATTAAGCACCCTATTATTCAAATCACCTCTCCTGGATGGACCATATGGTAAAGTACAGTACAGTATAGACAATATGAAGACAATCACACACACAAATTGGTTAAGGCATGGAGAGAATATTGGTGGTGTAGAATAATGGCATGAGCAAATATACTCCGCTACATTGATCCAGTTGTATAAATACAGTACAGTATAGGGTTGTTTTGAATCCCTGATCTCCTTTGACCAGTTAAGCCTGAGTGTCAAAAAGATCGGATTTTTGGTTCTGAACAATTTGTTAGTAGGAATTTACCTCTTCAGGTGTACCAGCAGCATTTCATTCTGCTGCTGTTGATTGATTGTGGGAAGGAATTGCAAGAAGTGTTTTTGTGTATTTTGGAGATACAGTATCAAAAGTTATTATAAAACAGTCCATTCTAAAATTTTAACTATCAGTTGGGAATGCATCTAGATTATTGTTAAAGAAATATATATTTATATGTATTATGTAATGACAATCTTCTTTTCAGGTTTACCACACTTCTCTGTTGGCTACATGCGTAACTGGGGAAGAGACACATTCATTGCCCTTCCTGGCAACCTCCTCATCACCGGCAGATACAATGAAGCCAGGTATAGTCTTAGAAAAATGTTATAAGCAGTTATCCACTAGGGAAAAATCTGATTAAACTGTATAATACTGTAGATCATAAGTCATAAAACTTTGGTGATATTATTGTACAGTATAGTATTACTTTTTTGAAGATACAGTACAAGAACATTAATAATAAAATTAATTTACTGTACTATAATTCAAATTAATGTACAGTACATTATTGACAGTATACAATACAGTAGTGATGAGCTATTAAAGGACATGAAAAGAAATTATTGATGTTTGTAGATACGATATACTGTACTTATATTACAATATTAAGATATTCCATCTGCATGAATTTCTTGGCACCCTCCTATGTCTTATATGTATAGAGTAATATCTATGCCAATGCTTGGCAGGTGGATCATACTGGCTTTTGCGGGAACCTTGCGTCACGGCCTTATTCCAAACCTGCTGGATGGAGGACAGAAGGCACGATTCAATTGCAGGGATTCAGTTTGGTTCTGGCTTCAGGCAATTCAGAGGTTGGTATTGATTTATCCCTATTACACTCATCTTTTGCATCTATATATAATAGAGCAAGTTTAGAGTCATAATTAATGAGGTATTTACTGTATGTGCAAACTATCTATTTTTAATGAAATATGTACTAAATAAGGCTTTTAGAGTGTTTGATATGAAGTTATGTATTTTTTATTATATGGGTCATATATAGTTATATGAATTATTGCAATTACTAACTGAGGGTGTGATAATTTACAGGTACGTGACCATGGCACCGGAAGGCCACCACATCTTGAAAGACAAGGTGTCACGTCTCTTCCCCAACGACGACTCAACTGCGCAGGAACCAGGCAAACATGTAAGTACAGTGTGGACATTTGTACCTTGGCCTATAATCAATAAGGAGGGTCATCGGATATGGGGCAGATTGGAGGGCTACATATTTCAACAAAATCTCATAGAACAGTCTCCCTCATTGTATGTACTGATTCTTGGCATAGTATGAAGGAATAAGTACTGTAGCCCTCAAGTTTGACCCCAATGTAATGTGGAGACACCATCTGAGAGCGAGCCTTTACGGACAGACAGTGTTTTTATACTACTTCTTCAGGTTTAAATAAATTGGTGCCTGTGAGAAGCTGGAGTCACCTGTTGTCAAATAAATTTCCTTCACAGATGGTGTGTACTGTACTTCATGCAATCCTCTATTTTTATATCAAGTTGATGGTTAATATTGTTTACTGATGACGTAAAGGCAAACTGTGATTGGTTGAAGCTTGCCATGCAGGTGTGAAGAACAGTGCATTAATTTGTGACAAAATGTGAACCTTCTCTTGATACCAGCTGTGGACATTTAAAATATGAATAAATAAATAGAAGAAAGACAACACAAAGATTATAGTGATGGAAGATGACACCCATATATAAAATCCATATTAAAAATATCTTATATGAGTTTACATTGGATAATCCTTTTTAGTTTTTAAATTTGTTGCTGTAGACAAAATTTCCTGAACTATGCATATACTGTACAGCATAAGACAGGAATAGTAAAGGGAAAAGAATCGAAAGATACGAAGCTTTACACATTTCAGTCAACTTTGCGCTAAAGGCAAATTTTCTGTGACAAAATTAATGTCATCCTGTTTCATGACACTTGACCACTTTTGCCTCTACAGGACCAGTTACTGGAGGATGTGATTCAGGAGTCACTACAACGGCACTTCCAAGGAGTGTCCTTCAGGGAGAGGAACGCTGGACATCAGATCGACAGGGAAATGTGCGATCAAGGTTTTAATAACAGGATTGGAGTGGATCTGGAGACAGGTAGGAAACTTGTGATGTCACATAATTTTCTTTAAGGTTCTTCGATTTAAATTGCACACAAAAACGTATACAGGTAGTACAGTATTTTCTTAGATACTGTACTTTCCTGAACAACTGTACATGTACTTATTTAAGGGTATTTTCATGCTGTTATATAATTTTCATAATTTTGATTAAACAACTTTGAGATATTCAGATGCTGTGGAGGTGTGAATGACAATATGAATACAGTACTATGAATTATGGTGTTGAGTCTGAAGTCAGTGTGAACCATTTAGATTTTAGAACATAAGAAATGTGAATCTAGAGTGACTAGAAATTGTAAAAATCAGTTGAAATTTACAAGCTTGTTCTTATTCCTTTCTCCTAGGGTTTGTATATGGAGGATCAATCCATAACTGTGGTACGTGGATGGACAAGATGGGTTCAAGTGAGCTAGCAGGCACCAAGGGAAAGCCTGCTACTCCGCGTGATGGTAGTGCTGTGGAGATCGTAGGACTGTGTAAGTCTGCTCTCCATTTCCTGGGACAAATGCACCGGGAAGGCAAATTCAACTACAACAGCGTGGAACGTCGAGATGACACTGGTAAGATTATTTTAAAAAATTCATTATGTGAAATTTTTTTTCTGGTGTACATTATTTACTGTACTATACTTACATTGAAGATTCTCGTGAATTAACATTTGTTACTACAGTACTATTTTTAAGTCCATGGGCCAGAAAATTTTAATATGAACTTTTTTAAAATTCAAATATGACCTCTCAAGTTTGGAGTACTGTACAGCACCTACATGGTATAGAAAATATTATTGTTCTCTTACTTTTTGATGTAGACCATTCTTGGGAAATTTTAATTTATTTAAGACATTGAGAAAGCATCCTGAATATCATAATATTTATGTTGAGAAAGTGTCAACTAATGTGACCCTCTTCACCTCCTTCAGGCAATGTGACCAAATGGACATATGAGTTCTGGGAGAAGAAAATTCAGGAGAACTTTGAGCGCCACTTTTGGATAAACGAGACCCCCATACCCGAGATGGAGCCCAAACCAGAGCTGATCAACCGTCGTGGGATGTACAAAGACTCTTACAACGCTTCACAGTTCTGGGCCGACTACCAGTTGAGGTGCAACTTCCCAATCGCCATAGCAGCTGTGAGTAACATTTTCTTTATTACAGTGAAGGTTAAATGTTACACACTTTATTTTGGATTAAAATTGTGTACAGTATTGAGATGTTTACATGTAGATTTAGATGACTGATGAAAAGACGAGGAATGAGGTGCTGAGGTTATAAACAACGAGACTGCAAGAAACTGGAGAGTTGCCATAAGATAAACACAGATGGTCATGCTTGTGAGGAAAAGATACTGACTGGGAGAAACTCATGAGGGTAAATTGGAGAGCTACCAAAACCTCCAAACGTCGTGAAACAACAGATACCGTATAATGTTGCTCGTTCTTACTAGAAAAAGCTACTCCAAAGAAAAATTATGCTGAATACCTGCCTAACCTTCCTAACTTTATCCCCAGGCTCCAGAGATGGTAAACCCACAGCATGCCTGGACAGCACTCAAGAAGGCAGAAGAGGTGCTGTTGGGACCACTGGGCATGAGGACCTTAGACCCTTCAGACTGGGGGTACAATGGTGACTACGACAACTCCAACAACTCAACGGATCCCAAGTTGGCTCATGGCTACAATTACCACCAGGGACCGGTCAGTGTTTGTTAAGTTTACTTATATGTCTCACTCGACGTTATTATTACTGGCTCACTCTAATTCCACTTGACTGTAAGCTGCTCTTGTTTTCCCTCATTTTTCATTCATTCGTATGGATTGCTGCCGCCTTCACTGACAGCAACTTCTTATATGTACGTTACTTAAGAAAAAATCATGTATAATTCATTTTCTTTTTGGATAGACAATTTTTTATTGCTTATTTTGGAAAAATGTAAAATGTATTAACTTGAAACCAAAATATTATATTGCAGGAGTGGCTGTGGCCTGTGGGTTGGCTTCTTCGGGCTCAGTTGGCCATTGCTCCCAAAGTGGGCGGCTTTGAAGAGCTTGGCCGGACTATGGGCCACGTGAAGGCCCTCACTGCCCCACACTTGACTCACCTCCTGACCAGCCCATGGCGCTCACTGCCTGAACTCACCAACTCCAACGGTTCACTCTGCAGGGACTCCAATCCAGCACAGTCCTGGAGCACCGGCTGTGTGCTGGAGGTCAGATATATACTATACCACACTATTTGGTCAAGTTTTAAAATATATGTTTGAATGAGCAGAGCCATAGCAGATATGCATCATCTGAAAACTTATTTGATGGGAAAATTTAGAGTAAGTTTTAGGTATTCTGATGTTTAACATATGGCAGAGTTATGATATGTACTGTATTTTCAAAGGACAGGCTTCAACAATAAAATTTTGTTTTACCATTCTAAGTGTGTAAACAATATAATTGGAATGATGTTGATCAAGATAATGATTAGTTAAGATTTTATTCTGGTGAGATATGTGACCTGGGGTACAAGGTGCAAGTTTAAAGTATGTTTAAAGTTTTTTCTTTTTTATCGGGATAGTAGTAAGTACAGTAATAGAAAAGTGCTTGAAGTTTGAAGACATCTCCTTGAGTGAGATACATTAAAAGAAGCACATGAAGTGAAGGTGATATCAGAAACATGAGTTTTGTGTATCTTGGACAGCAAAAATATACAATTGCTGTACTGGAAATATAAAAGGCAATCGTGGCTACACTCATAATTGCCCGAGATAATGTAACTTGATTCAAAAGTCCCTGAATTGGTTTTAGGTTATGACAAGTACAGTAATAATGATGTAGTTCCCTGTGATTTTGTTTTATAGCTCGAGTTTTCCACCACACTGACACACATGTGTATGACAAATGCTCTTATCTCTTTCCTACACATCCCTTCTGAATCCACCCTAAGCTAATGTTTAGAAAGACTTGATGGATGACTAAAATCTTGGTGAGACATGTAATCCTTTAGGAGACTATAATATCAAGGGCTGTATTGGGCTTATTATCATATTCAAAGTATTTATTAAGTTTTATTTTTCTTTGCAGGTGTTGTGGGAGTTAGATCACATAGAGCGGGGTCTGAAACGCTCCAGTATGACCAGCATCTGAAGAGACTTGGGCTACACCACCATTCATGCTCTCGACAGCACCATCACCTCTTCCACACAGCAGCACCCCTCCCCACCACCACCACCGTCACCACCCTCCTCCCACACACAGTTCCCCCCTTTAGACAGGCAGCACCGGAGACTCAGCGTTCAGTCCCAGCATTCAGCCTTAGACTCGGCGTTCGTGGCTCCGCAGACCAGCAAGATCGTTATCACAACTAAGAATGTCGATCCATCAACCTCGTTTGTGAAGGAAGTGGAAGTGGGCGACACTGTTATTTGTTATGTTCCGCGTAATGTTGTGTTTAGTGAGGAACCAAATTTTTTCGAAACCGTGCATGATGTTGTCCATGTCAAATGTTCCCAAAGTGATATAAACTTTTCCATGGCACTCATAGCAAAGCCATACAAACTCCAAGAAAACTGCCTAGTTGTCTGGGCAGTTGATGACCGAATCAGACGGCATGCAATGTGGAGTAGCCCGGAGGAATACGCAGATTTGAAATACCAAAAACCCCCAGTGAGTGTCAAGCAGCCCTGGTTCAGAGGAAGGGGAGTGGCCAAGGGACGTTTACTCCACCCTTCCTCTAGAGGCCCTGTCATGACAGGCCCTGTATACCAGACTGCAGGATCAGGCTCAAAGAAGTACCAAGGGAGAGTTCCATCTATAGTAGCTTTGCTCACCAGCCATGCAAAGAGTCACTATAAAGCTCAGAAAAATGTAATGCAGCAATCAGAAGTACCCCAGCAACCTCAGCCACCATACCAGGATAGCTGTCCCAAGTCAGAAAAGGCATACTGGCAACAGAAAAGATACGCTCCAGTTTCGCAAGAGATACACAAAGCGATGGCAGAGAACAAGCCATTGCAAGAAGCCGGCATCTCCAGGAGAGGGAATGAAAAGGAGGACATTTCAGAAACATCTGTCCGACAAAAGATTGATATTTTCAAGGAGAGAGGGTATGGTTTTAGCTACCACCTGAATCCACCAACCACAACAGGATCTTTGACAAGCCGACCATCTGTCTTAAACCTCCCACCACCACCACAGATTCCCCTCCCACCTGTGCCAGAGAACTCAGATCCAGCAATACCAGGACCATCATCTAGAAGTGGCCCAATGTTTGACTGTGGTCAGCCATCTGTACTGGATGGAGGGACAGGCTTTAAAAAGTCACACGAAACAAGCAGACCACATGGGTACAAGGCTCAGAAAATGTCCGAATCGGTCTCCTTCGTCAACCCTTATGCACGGCAGGTGGACTGTGAACCGTTCTGTAAAGATATGAAGCCAGAGGATGCCAGTCTCATCATTACACCTCACTCTGAGAGGCAATGGAGAGAATCCACTTGTCTTTTTATCCAGGATGATATTGTTAAACCCAGGCCAATCAACAAACAGAAACTTTCAGCCGTATTAGTTTTGTCCTTGTTTGTTGCCGCTCTTACGGTCTTCTATTTAGTTTACTTCCTTTAGCCTTATTTGTAATTTTCCTCAATCTGGTTGTAATCTGTTTGTTATTTTTGTTTGTCTTTTCCCTCCCCTATGTAAGTATATTTCTCGAGACACTTTTAGATGAGATACCGCACGCTGTTCTGGTGGAGCTTACATAGACTCAGTGTTGTAACTTACATGACCAAACATTGTTGTGCTTCAGTGGAGTTAGAACAATAAATAACCTCCTAATAAGATTTGAATATATTGCTGGTATTCAGGTGTCCAGCAAACAATAATGTACTATAGCATTATCCTGAATATTTAATTGTTCTTGCGCTTCTGAAGCCTTGTGTAAATCAGTCATATTCGATAAAACAAATTTAAGTAATTTATAGTGCATTGTTATCCATGACATGCTTATAGCTTATTGCATGTTTGTGTACTGTAATTATTAGATGTCCATTTTTACCCGTGTGTTGCCTATAATAGTTCTCCATACTGTTAAAAAAATCTTATATTACAGAGTGTTGCTTTATGAGGATGGTGTTGTTTTGATATTTATAGATTATATGCATAGTTTATTGTTTATATATATATTCTTGAAGCTTGAATAAATAATACATATACAGGTTGTTTATAATGTCCATGAATAGGAAATTTGATAAAGTTAATGTAGCATAGTCTGCCCTAGGGTATGTGATCTTTTATCTTTTGAGATACACAGATTATATATATATATATATATATATTTAAATTAAATATATATATTATATTAGATAGATATATAGACAAATAACAATTTCAAATACTTAAATAAATATTTTTGCTACATATTATAATCATTCATATATCTATTATAATAACATTATATTACATACATTCATTATAACATATATATATATATAGACAAATATTTTCAGATACACAGATAAACTATTGATATAACTAAATCGATAGTATATATATAATTTCTGTACATAATTATATCATATACAGTATATAACATTAATTATATTTCGTGTATATACAGCAATATATATACATAGACAAATAACAATTACAGATACATAGATATATCTATCTACTGTATAAATAAAAACAAAATTAATACTATATAATTTTATTTCTCTACATATTATATTGAAATATACAAACATTCAGATTATATTAGTTTCATAAAACACATAGATAAATATATATATACAAACATTCGTATTATATTAAATAGTTTCATAAAACAGATGTATAAATACATCAATTGTCTCTACTTAGTTGTGGGTGGTTGTGGCTGAGTGGATAAAGTGATGGACTGTGGCTGTGAAGGACCATGGTTCGATTCCACCAGAATACGCTTGGGATTTTTAAAGGTGTAGCTGTGTTGTGAGAGAATGTAAGAGTGACAGAATATAAGTGTTTGTGTGTAATTATAAGAGTTGGAGAATGAATGTACGTTTATTTATATTATATTAAATTGTTTCATATACCAGATAGATAAATATGTCAATAGTGTGTATATAATTGGGGGTGGCGTGGCAGAGTGGGTAGTGTAATGGACTGTGGCTGTGAAGGACCAGGTTCAATCCCACCTGAGAACATGTTAAAAATGTGGGCTGTGTGTGTGGAGGGAATGTGTGGGGAAGTGGAGGGAAGGTGTGTGTGTGGGGAAGTGGAGGGAAGGTGTGTGTGTGGAGGGAGGTGGAGGGAAGGTGTGTGTGTGTGGAGGGAAGGTGTGTGTGTGTGGAGGGAAGGTGTGTGTGGAGGGAGGTGGAGGGAAGGTGTGTGTGTGGAGGGAGGTGGAGGGAAGGTGTGTGTGTGTGGAGGGAAAGTGTGTGGAGGGAGGTGGAGAGAATGTGTGTGACAGAGTGAATGAATGTGTGTGTAGAAAGCCCGTCCCCTTATTCCCGCACTCCCCTCCCCCCTACTCCCATACATGCAAAATAACCACAGGAGAAATAATAAACAGAACAGTAATTACAAAAGTATATTACATCTTCAGACAATTTTATATATATATGTGTGTCTTTTGTCTCTCTCTCTCTCTTTTTCTGTGTGTGTGTGAGAGGGAAAGATCTTCTCTCCCTCCACACACACATTATTTCTCCCTCCACACACACACACCTTCCCTCCACTTCCCCACACACACAGCCCACATTTTTAACAGATGTTTTCAGGTGGGATTGAACTCTGGTCCTTCACAGCCACAGTCCATTACACTACCCACTCTGCCACGCCACCCCCAATTATATACACACTATTGACATATTTATCTATCTGGTATATGAAACACAGAGAGAAAGACACACACACACAGAAAGAGACAAAAGACACACAGAAATAAAGTCTCTCTCTTTCTGTGTGTGTGTGTCTTTCTCTCTGTGTTTCATATACCAGATAGATAAATATGTCAATAGTGTGTCAATAGTGTGTCTTTCCCCCTCTCTCTATGTGTGTGTGTGTGTCTTTCTCTCTTTCCCTCTCTCTCTCTGTCTTTTCTTTCTTCTTTTCTTCATTCTTCTTTATCAAAAACCAATCTGAAATAAAAATGAATAATTAATTAATAACAAGAATGAATAATTAATTAATAACAAAAATGAATAATTAATTAATAACAAAAATGAATAATTAATTAATAACAAAAATGAATAATTAATTAATAACAAAAATGAATAATTAATTATTAACAAAAACGAATAATTAATTAATAACAAAAATGAATAATTAATTAATAACAAAAATGAATAATTAATTAATAACAAAAATGAATAATTAATTAATAACAAAATTAAATATTATTAAATATATATTTGTTCTATTTTATTACAATTTAATTTGAACTAACTAAAATTTTTATTACTTTCAAATAATGTATGTATGTATGTATGTGGCCTGACTTTCCTTCTTCTTCCATCCACTTCTCTCTCTCTCTCTCTCTCTCTCTCTCTCTCTCTCTCTCTCTCTCTCGTGTTCACGATTCATCCACAATCTTTCCTTTTCTATATTCTATAATCTAATGATATTTTATCCCACATATCATAGAATTATTTAGATTAATGACATTATATTTTTGTTTTTAATTCAATTTATTAATTATCTCATTAACAGTAGGATACATCATAAGTTATTTCACTTTCTTTATTCCTCATTTATTACCTTCATCTAAGTTTCTCTCTCTTACAGTCTTAAACCATATTCTAATCTCAGGTCCCTATAGGCACCTGTCAACTTCCTGTGTCGGTTTGTTAATCCATTCACACACACACACACCACGCCCTGTCCAGAGTCCTGCTGCTTTGTTTGGCTATGGTTTTGAAATTTATTAACCTGTTTATGTAAGTAGTGAATTTATGTGTACGTTTTTTTCTACATTTTCGTTGCATAAAAACACACTCCCTTGTGCTTCCGAAAGATAGGTGAAATTATATGTATAAAAATTGGTACTAAATGGATGAAGAAGCCTTGAAGTCTGCTTTGGAACACGGCAAGTCACAAGGGTTACTCAGAGGTCCTACAGTTGACCAGCAGCTGTTTTCCTCTCACTGTCGCTCACTTTTTACTACTCACTCTATGTTCAAATCAAGATATTACCAGCTCCAAGTAAATTGTCACTGTGAATTTTGACCACAAGGCTCACATATATTATTTAAGGACCCTGTGATTGTGTATGAAAATTGGAGGCTTCGGTTTCCTTCTAACTATGCCACGAAACAAGCTCTTTCTATATAGGTAGTGTTTCGTGGCAATAATTAAAGGACTCATTTACCTCCAATTTTCAGACTACAATACAGGGTCCCTTAAGATAATGAGTGAGTAATAACATACATGAATAATGCTTTTAATTAGCAGAAATATTAATGAAAAAAGGAAGCACTTCTAATTGTTATGTATGTGATAAATACACACACACAGTAAGTCAATAACTCACATTAACTGGTAGTAGTGGTGGTGATAGTAGCAGTAGTGGTAGTAGTAGTAGTGGTAGTAGTAGTAGTGGTAGTAGTAGTAGTGGTAGTGGTAGTTATTTTTTCTTGTACAACAAATAATAATAATAATAATAATAATAATAATAATAATAGTTTGGAGGATCCGGTAGTCCTCCACATCAACTTAAGAAAAGTCACTCCCCTTGACAATGTCTGGACTCAATAATTCACTGGATAGCAAGCAGCACCTTCCCATATTTATTTACTCTTTCCACCAGAACGCACGTACTTTGTTTTTACAGTGTCTAGATTAAAATAATTTACTGGAAAGCATGCAACGTAAGCAACACCTTCCATATTTTTATTTACTCTTCCCAACAGAACTCACGTAGTTTGTTTGACAATGTCTAGACTAAAATATTCACTGGAAACCAAAACCTTCCCTCAGTTTGTTTACTCAGTAAGTCATTGATGGTAGGAGGGTTCACAGACAAGGGTTGGTTGGTTAAGGATTGTTATTAGGCGCCGCAACAGCGAGGTCATATGGCGTCCGAGGAGAAAAAACAGTGACTGAAAGGTGGGACAGTAATAAGCACAATAAAGGTAACAACTACGGCAAGGGATATTTGACAACATGACTGCCTGGGACAAAGAGTATAGAAATAGTAGTGTAGTGTTTTATATTTTTTAGATATATTTACCGGTGTTACTTTACCCTTGTTAAACTGACCTAACACTACAGAACAAAGGTCACTAACTTCCAGCGTTATTGTCACTACTTTCGGTTCTAATTTCCTGAACACTAAATCTAGGGACCCTGTGATGTAGTAAACAAAAGAAATTGGACGTAAATGAGTCCTTCAATTATTGCCACAAAATATACACACCTATATTATTATGGAAGGAGCTTGTTTCGTGGCATAGTCAGGAGGAATCAGAAGCCTCCACCAGACCTCATACACGATCACAGGTTCCTTAAGGTGAAGTTCAGTGTTGCCAAATCTGGAGCAACTGATTCTTCCAAACTATTCCAAGCAACAGATCACCATTATTTTTGCTCTTCTGGTTCTGTTTCCTGGCATACTTTGGAGGACTCAAGGCACTCCAATGTAACAAAAGTGAATTACCTCCTTAATTAAAGATATGATTTTTTATTGGCCTTATAAAAGTGGTGTTCCGTGGCAATGTTTGTAGGACTCGCTTCCCTCCAATTTCCTCACTTAAAGATTAACTAACAAGAGTTTTATTATATTTTCCTATTCCTCCTTCGTTGCCTCAGCCTCTACTTGTCTGAAACGAGTCATGTCTATCACTCGGATTTCTTGACTAACTTTTAACAATTTCTTCCTATTCGTATTTTCTGATTTTCTTTCCTAGTCGTGTGTGTGTGTGTGTGTTATTGTCATCCTTTCTCTCTCTCTCTCTCTCTCAAACAAGCAGACTAACACACACACACCAATCTCTCACTCTATCAAAAACACACACAAACACACTTTCTTTCTCTCTCTCTCTAACAAACACACAAACTTTCTTTCTCTCTCTAATATACACACACAAACATATCTCTCTCTCTCTCCGTACATCCGCCCAGTGTTTGATTATACTATACACACATACATGGGTTGAAGGTTATGAGTATGGGAGGGCCCGAATAGGTTCAATACTCTGGGAAAGGAATTAAAGATTGACGTCACGGCATACTTGGAGTGACGTGTGCCCCTCTGTGTGTGTGTGTGTGATTGAGAGAGAGGGGGAAGAGGTGTGTAAGTGAGAGAGGAAATGGTGTGATTGAGAGGGGAAGAGGTGTGTGTGTGAGAGAGAGAGAGGGGAAGAAGTGTGTGTGTTAGAGTGAGAGAGGGGAAGAAGTGTGTGTGTGAGAGGGAGAGGGGAAGAAGTGTGTGTTAGAGTGAGAGAGAGAGGGGAAGAAGTGTGTGTTAGAGTGAGAGAAAGAGTTGTTGTTGTTGTTGTGTGTAATATATATGTACTATTTTTTGTCGGTGCTTTGTAATCTGTACTAACCTTACTCACCATGTCATTTTTCTCACTTACTTACATACCTTGGGCTAATCTATTATTATCTGCCTTAATCGTATGCATTCCTAACCTCAGCCAAACATAAACACGACTTGATCACACCAAGCCTACTCACCTGAATAGACTGAAAAGGGAATTAATCAAACCAACACACAGACATCTCTCTCTCACTCTAACATACATACACCTCTTTATTTCACTGCAACACACACCTTTCACTCTAACATACACACACACACACCTCTTTCCCTCACTTTAAACACACACACCACTTTCTCTCACTCCAACACATACCTCTTTCCCTCATTCTAAACACACACACTTAATCCTACCCCAATGCAATCCAAAACAACCTAACCAAACCAAATATCCAAAGTGCCTAAGCCAATAAAATGAGATGATAATGACCTCCCCGTACACTGCTAAGCTTGGTAACCTTGCTGGCTGCAGGGGTGACTCACACACGACGGGGAAGGCCCAGAGAAAACACTCCTAAAGTACCTCATGCCTTGGGGAAGTAAGTGATACAAGAGGGAGGGTGAGTAAGTTGAAAGAAGAGGAAGGGAAAGTAAGAGAAAGAAGAGGCAGGGAAAGTAAGTGAGAAAAGAGGGAGGAATGATAAGTGGTGGTGGTGTTGATTGTCAACTTGTGCTACACCGGATGTTTATAGCTCATCCCTATATCCTATATCTTCGCATCCTCTCGTTTCATCTATAGTCCACCTGCATGTATGTGTGTGTGTGTGCGAGTTGTGTATGGAATTGTGCATGGTGTGTGAGTGTTTCTTTTTTAATTTCGTGGTGTGTTGGTGTGTGTGTTAACTGTGTTGGATTGTCTTGCGTGTGTGTGTGTGTGTGTTGATTGTATTGTTTTTGTGTGTGTGTGCTGATGACAACTACAAAACCTATATTCATAAAAAGAGAAGAATAACTTCAGTACAGGTCACTATTCTGGAAGTAGTGCAGTATGGAAACTCAGGTCATTCATTATTCTGGAAGTACTACAATAAAATAATGATCTACCAAAGCACTAACTCCACGATTACAAAACAACAACAACAACCACGATTACAAAACAACAACAACAACAACCAACCTCAAAATAATGTTGTATTGCAGTTACTCACTCTTACATTTATCCATACATATGTTTGTAGTAAAACTTCGAAAACGACAGCATGTGTGTACGAATTCTTGTGGTCAATAGTAATACAATGTCTATGTATACAACCGGAACCCATCGAAATTGTGCTCGGGGAAAAAGACTCCAGCCCGGAAAACAATATACTTACATGAACAAGTCAGAAAAAAGAGGAAGAGAAAACAAAGACCAACAGGTTTTCTGACGCAGCCTGACTGTGTGACTCGATGTGGTTAAAACGTTTGGTTCCCTGGTAGATTCCCCTTTCTAATAATATACGCGATGTACACATACATACACACGTAACCAAGGCCGCTTCAAGAGTCTTCAAGCGGCCTTGCACTTACCTACGCAAACATTACATACTCACGTAACCCAACATACATACACAAGTACCCGTATATACACATACAGATCTCTCGTTCTAACACACATACACCTTATTCTATAACACAGACGTACCCCCCCCCCCCCCACACACACACCCATCTCATTTTAACACACATATACCTCTCTCTCCTTCTAAAACACACACACAAACACCTCTCTCATTCTAAAACACACACACAAACACCTCTCTCATTCTGAAACACACACATAAATACTTCTCTCTCTCTCATTCTAAAACACAAACACGAAATATCATATCATTCTATTATATGATCCAAGTCATTTTGAATCAGCAACACTCAACAGGCAGTACCCACCCACCCAGGTCCCCTTGAAAAGTATTGACGTCAACACACTTGCTCAAATGGTGTTGTCGTTGTGGGTGTGTTGGTGTTGTAGGTGTGTAAAAAAAAAATCCGTGAAGAAATGTTACCCCCAGAGAAACACGGAACACGAGCTACGAGATCAAAATTTGCACTTGATATCCGGCGAGAATATCAGGAGGTATGAACCGGCCACAATCCGCTTATATAGTTGGTATGTATGTATGAGGCGGCGGTGGTGGTGGTGTGGGGAACTTAACTGCTGATGGAGGTGCTGCTAAAAGTGCTCTCTCTCTCTCTCTACCTCAACTCGTCAGATAGAATTTTGAGTGACGTTTTATTTACAGCAGAAATGGTTGTATTAACTATATGGGATCCAGTGATGTGATGTGATGTAGTCAGAATATTAGAGGTAAAAGAGGCCTTCACATATTATTGCCACCTAACACACACACACACCTATAATTATGTATTCATGGAAGGATTTTGTTTCGTGGTATGGTCAGGAGGAATTAGAAGCCTGCAATTTTCATACACGATCACAGGGTTCTCAAGCAAGCAGGTATGAACGTTCTCGTGCTCATATATATATTTTTTTCTCTCTCTCCCTCTGTGTGTATGTGTCTGTTTGAGTGTTAGTCTGTGTGTGTGTGTCTTTGGTTGTCTGTCACTTCAGTTTGTGTGTGTGGTTGTCTGTTTTTGACCGTCTATCTTTGGTTGTCTGTCTGTCTGTATGGCTGTCTGTCTCTCTGTTTGTTGTCTCTCACTCTCTGCCTGTCTTCGTAAAATATATATATAAACTGTACACACTAAATGATTCACTCAAATTATACACTGCAAACACCACCCGGACCCGGATTTAATGTAGGAAGGAGTTGCGTGCATAAACCCTCAACAGTGAGTCTGTGTGTGGGAGTGGGGGGGATATAAATCCTAATGCGTGGTAATCCAGCCTAGAATATATCAACAAATATGGCATTTCAACCCGCTATTCTAAACTGGTAGACATTTACACATTCTAAGTTGCTGGATAATATTATATATATATATATATATTTTTTTTTTTTTCTATGTTTGGTTTTGAAAAATTACCAATGTATATTTAAGAGTTAAAAGGATAATATATTATTGGACTTTTCTTTTGCTACTGACTGTACTAATTAAAGAGAGAGAGAGAGAGAGAGAGAGAGAGAGAGAGAGAGAGAGAGAGAGAGAGAGAGAGAGAGAGAGAGAGAGAGATGAGATGTGATGCTGAGGTAGTATAGCCTTTTATATTGGACCAACTAGAGGTTTCAGTGGATTCCTCCAAACTGCATCTGGAAACACACCACGTATACCGAGGGATCATGTAGGAACCCGTGGCCTCGTCTAATTGTCAGCGGTAATCCCATCTTATATTCAGGACCAACTCAGTATCACCAGCAATGACACCTGCAATGACCCGGATGCTGCAACACGGTTAACATTTTGCTGGGGTTTTCGCACACACACATACGTACACACGAACATATATATATACACACACACACATACTCAGACTCAGACACACACACTCAGATACATACGGATTTTTCTTGCATGCTGTCCTCGTTATCTCGTCCCTCTCACCTTCCCTCTTGATATTATATTTTCCTATATACATCATGCATGGCCCCCTTGTCCTATATACTGTACATGTTATTTGATTGGGTCTAATAACAACTGTACGTCCTTCATTTCTCCCCTTTTTCGTTGCTGTGATAATTAGTTCTTTCTTTCTCTAGTGCAACCAACATTAAGATTATTATTTTGTCGTTGTTGTTAATTAATTAGATTACTCGTTATCGCTGTCTCTCTCTCTCTCTTTCTCTCACTCTCTCTCTCTCTCTCTCTCTCTCTCTCTCTCTCTCTCTCTCTCTCTCTCTCACACACACACACACACACACACACTCTCTCTCTCTCACTTTCTATCTCTCTCTCACACATTTTTTTAATAATATTGTTTTAACTCATTATCATTTTTATGGTGAATGAATCGAGGGTTAAGGAACCTATGTGTGACCCAAGTTGTTTGCAATGTGTTACTTGAAAGAAAGTCACCAAATACCACGTTGTTATTGATACTCTTCCTGTATCGTGTGTGTGTGTGTGTGTGTATGTGTTAGAGTGAGAAAAGTATTTGTGTATGTGTTAGAGTGAGAAAACTATTTGTGTATGTGTTAGTGAAAGGAAGGTGTATGTGTTAGAGCGTAATAAAAGTTGTGTTTGTGTGTGTTAGAGTGGAAAAGTTGTATGTGTGTTTATGTTAGTGAGAGAAAGAAGGTATGTGTGTGTGTTAGTGTGAGATAGGTGAGTGTCAAGAGAGAGAGAGAGAGAGAGAGAGAGAGAGAGAGAGAGTCATAACTTAACTTAATGAGATTATTGTGACTTCCTTATAACCATCATCACCACCACCAAAGTCACCAGCCCTCCTCCACCACCACCTCCTCCTCCTCCTCCACCTCCTCCACCTCCTCCTCCTCCTCCTCCTCCTCCACCTCCTCCTCCTCCTCCTCATAATATGTGATCCCCCGTGAAGGTTACCCCCAGGTGTTATATAAGCTGTGTGTGTGTGTGTGTGTGTGTGTGTGTGTATGTGTAAGTAAAGTCCCCGGGGTCACAAACCACATACACTACCGTACCTCTACCCACTTACTCCTCCTCCTCCTCCTCCTCCTCCTCCTCCTCCCCTCCTTCTCCTCCTCTTCCTCCCCCTCCTCCTCCTCCCCCTCCCCCTCCCCTCCTTCTCCTCCCCCTCCCCCTGCCCCTCTTATAACCCTTTCATTACACAACAGGTCACCACCGGGGAAAGCCACTAACTACTGACATGAAAGGGGGTTAAACCAGTAGCCATCAATACATACATACATACATACACCCATACACACACCCATATGATTATACACACATACACACACCCATACACACACTCATACATACTTATATACACCCATACACACACCCATATGATTATACACACATACACACACCCATACACACACTCATACATACTTATATACACCCATACACACACACATACACACACATATATATATACACCCATATGATTATGCACACATACACACACCCATACATACATACACACATATATACACCCATACACACACACACACATACATACACACTTATATACACCCATACATACACCCAGACACGCATATATACAACCATGGCATACACAAATACACATACACACATACACACACACACCCACACACACATACCTAACATTGTAAGGGAAATTCCACAATGTACCGGTGCAGAACATTACATAACAACACTTTTATAACAGTTCCAATAAAGATGACAATAATAATAATGAGTGGTAAAGGTTGGTGGGCAGTGGGAAATTTTATCTCTATAGTCGATTAATTTGTCCAGGGAGTTTCTTTCTTTATTTTCTTTATTTTAGGGGTGTGTGGGAGTAGAGGGGGTGCGGGAATAGGGGGGGGGGGGCAGGCTTTTGATGTGGGTAGAAAGCCTATCATCCCCTTATTCCCGTATGTATCCCTCTAACTCCCCCCCCCCCTTCCAACTCCCCAAGCCTGTCCCCCTACTCCCGCACCCCTAAGCCTGTCCCCTACTCCCGCACCCCTACTCCCCCCCCCAAGCCTGTCCCCCTACTCCCGCACCCCCCAAACACTCCCCCCCTCAAGCCTATCCCCCCTACTCCCGCACCCCCCAAACACTCCCCCCCCAAGCCTATCCCCCCTACTCCCGCACCCCCCAAACACCCCCCCCAAGCCTGCCCCCCTACTCCCACACCCCCTTTATCGGTACTGAATATTTTTGTGTGGGAGAAACCCGAAAGTGAACATTATATAACGTGTGTGTAATTGTGGTGTTGGATAATAACATATTTCATTAATTTTATAAGTCAATTTAATCTGATGATGATAATAATGTTCTTGGTTAGTATAGAATATTTCACTAAAAAATGCTAAATACTACTACTAAATTTATTCTATTACTTAATTTTATAAGTCAATTTAATCTGATGATGATAATTTATGTTCTTGGTTAGTATAGAATATTTCACTAAAAAATGCTAAACAATAATACTAAATTTATTCAATGACTTTCTTTGTGGTGAGTGAAAAAAAATATAATTGGGAGTTTGCAGGAGTAAAAAAAAAAAAAATTATACAAGACCAATGGAATGATTAAATTACGTGGGTATTATTATAAATCATTAACTGGGTATTACAGAGAGGAGTGTATTAACCTGTAATGGGGTAATAATAATAATAATAATGAGTTTCACTGTAATGAGTTGACATGTCAGGAATTAACCCAAGTGAATTATATAAGTAGCTCATTATATAACATTTTATTTTCTCAAGGCTACAAAAACAGTTTACGTCATTTTTAACTATGAGGTTATTTATATAAACTTAATGACACGATGAATATAGATGATATAGAAAGATGATGAAGAAAGATAATATAGAAAGATAATGAAGAAAGATAATAAAGAAAATTAATAAAGATAATAAAGCAAGATGATAAGGAAAGATAATAAGAAAATAAAATAAAAAAGTAAAAAAAGAAAGATCACGTAGAAAGAGGATAGACAGTTTGCCTTGGTCAGAAATCGATGTGTTCTTTTTAGTAAGCAATTAATTTTATAACAAGTGACGTTTTGTTTTCAGGACTGGCGTGGGACCATGATGACTTTCTTATTAGTGTGTACGATCAAAGACAAACATGGTGTCGTTTGTCTTGTCCGATGATTAGAATGATATAACTCGTGAAACATAATGAAAACCCAACCACAATATAAACATCTACCACGCCCAGTGTTTCCACCAAATTTAACGACACCACTTTTGTCTTTGATAGTACAAGTATTAGGAATAACTCCCACAGGTGACTCGGTTATAATCTCTGTATACTACCTCTTAAAATGCTAAGAGTTGATTTATATTGCATACATTGGCCCACTTGCAATGATGCTGAGAGCTAATTCATATTGCATATATTCCACACGTGCAATGCTGAGAGTTGAATCATACTGCAGAGTTGATTAATCATATTAAGTACATTAGACTCTTGCAATGCTATCAATTGATTCATATTGCATAAATCCGACACTTGCAATACTACGAGTTGATTTTTTAAGTTCCCTGTGATCGTGTATGAAAATTGGAGGCTTCAGATTCCTTCTCACTGCAACGAAACAAGCTCCTTCCATATAGGTAGTGTTTCGTGACAATATTTGAAGGACTCATTTATCTCCAATTTTCTGCCTACATCACAGAGTCCCTTAATACAATGATAGAGTTATATTTTGTTTCAGTGAACATTTCATTTTGGTTGTACTATCGCGTCTACTTGGAAAATACCTCTATGAACCTCTTTCTCACTTGTGTGGTGCAAGGCTGGTGGGAGGTCACTGTAGGTCGGAGGGGGTCGTAGGGGGACGTAGGGGGTGTTGGAGAGGGCGGAGGGGGGTTGGGGGAGGGGAAGGGCAGGCAGGGCAAACACCACACCGGGAAGAAAACGTGGCGAGGGAATCACAGTAGGAAGGAAAACGGAGGAAGGGGAAAACCAGGACTAACTACAGGAGAAAAAAATAAAAATAAAAAAATAAAATAAAGACTGATCAGGAAAAATAAGGAAGTACAATATTTTTGGCCACAGGAATTCTTACACACGCTGTTTTTTTTTTTGTTTTTTTTGAGGGATTGTAATATATAGAAAATGTAAGATTACGTAACTGCAATGCATATTATTATTATTATTATTATTATTATTAGGTTTGTTGTTGTTGTTTTGCTATTAATCACAGAGTCACTTGGTAGACCATTCACTGCAGTAGGCTACTTCCAGAATAATGAATGACATCTCTTTCCATATAGCCTGTGTAAGAATTCATGTGGCCAACTGTACAACTAGATGAAAAATTAGTGGAAGAAGGAATGCGAAGAATGGGGAGGGGAAAATATAGGAGAGAAAGAAGGATATTGTAAGGAAATCAATAAAGAGACTAAATGAAAGGCTAAATGAAAGGAGGAGGATGGAAGGAAAACAAGGAATAACAGAGAAGAAAGGGTAAAGAAAAAAAGGAAAATGGAGAAAAAAAAATGAAGAGAGGGGAAGAGAGAAAGAAGGAATATGGAAGAAAAACAAAGCAACAGTAAACACACACACACACACACACACACACACACACACACACACACACACACACACACAACAACAGTTTACACACACTACCACATAGCAACAGAACACTATACTTGAATTTAATTGACTCTTATTGCCTTCCAAAGCATATGTTAATAATAATAAGATTTAATATTTTATTTTATTTTTTTCAGGCCTAATGGGAACTGATGGTGATGGAACTGAGGGTGAGGAAACAAACAGAAGATTGGAGGATTGGAGAAGATTGAGGATTGGTAAGGATTTGGGATACGAGGATGGGAGAGGGCTGAGGATTGGTTGGTTATTAGGGGAATAGAGATACTAGATTTGGAGACTTCATGGAAAAGATTGGAGCTTGGAGTATTGGGGTGTTGGAAAGGATTGGAGTATTAGGGAAGATTACAGAGTGTTGGAGAAAATTGGAGTGTTGGGGAGGATTTAAGTGTTGGAGAAAGATTGGAGATTGGAAAGGACTGTATTGTTGGAGAGGATAGGTGAGGATTGGAGTGTTGGAGAGGATAGGAGTGTTGTTGAGGATTGGAGATTGGAAAGGATAGGAGAGGATTGGAGTGTTGGAGAGGATAGGTGAGGATTGGAGTGTTGGAGAGGATAGGTGAGGATTGGAGTGTTGGAGAGGATAGGTGAGGATTGGAGTGTTGGAGAGGATAGGTGAGGATTGGAGTGTTGGAGAGGATAGGTGAGGATTGGAGTGTTGGAGAGGATAGGTGAGGATTGGAGTGTTGGAGAGGATAGGTGAGGATTGGAGTGTTGGAGAGGATAGGTGAGGATTGGAGTGTTGGAGAGGATAGGTGAGGATTGGAGTGTTGGAGAGGATTGGAGTGTTGGAGAGGATTGGAGATTGGAAAGGACTATATTATATTGGAAGGTGTTAGATATAGTGTTGGAGAGGATTGGTGAGGATTGGAAATGTTTGAAGGGAAAGGAAGTACTACGTCACTGTCCCACTTCCACCATCATCATCATCATCATCATCATCAACCTCCACCACCACCTATATCGTCAGGAGTTAGTCACCATGAAACACACACACATACACACACGTTCAGTTCTGTAAGTAAACCTATTATTATTATTATTATTATTATTATTATTATTATTATTATTATTATCATTATTATTATTATTATTATTATTATTATTATTATTATTATTATTATTATTATTATTATTATTATTATTATTATTATTATTATTATTATTATTATTATTATTATTATTATTATTATTATTATTATTATTATTATTATTATTATTATTATTATTATTATTATTATTATTATTATTATTATTATTATTATTATTATTATTATTATTATTATTATTATTATTATATTATTATTATTATTATTATTATTACACACACAACTTCAAGACTGGCAAGCAAACAGTTACTTTTTTAAGAATATGGTACAACTACAACCCAACAAAATCAACCACAGGGACAAAACTTATGACTGAAAAAAAAAAAAAAAAAAAAAAAAAAAAATGCCACTATCACCACCACGAACTCAAAAAAATAACCAACCTAACCAACATCACGACTACCGGTAGGAAAAACCAGTTCCGTATACAGGACCAGGAATAGAACCAAAAACCCGACACTAAAACAGGAAGTAAACAGAAACATGAAGGACACACATACACATATACATATACACACACATCAAACACACACACACCAAACACACACACACACATATATAAACACACATATGCATATACAAAGAAACACACACACACACATATATAAACACACATACATACATACACACACATACACAAAGAAACACACACACACATATATAAACACACATACATACATACATACACACACATACACAAAGAAACACACACACACATATAAACACACATACATACATACATACACACACACCAAACACACACACACACACACAAACACAAAGAAACTCCCACATACATACACTGTCGCATTATTCCCACTATAATAAAAACAACAAGAGCTTGATTAAACACAAAACCAAATCTAAACAAAACAAAAACAACAACAACAACGATACGACAATAATTACCCATCAAGAACGGAAACACCACCAAGGATAATAATTTTTTAATAGGCCTCTCTTTATACCCCCAGCAAGGACACCTCACAGACACATAAGGACCAGATTATTACATGGGGGTAGATTTCACATATAGGGTCGATTCCACATAGGGTCAATTACATATAGGGTCGATTACATATATAGGGGTCGATTCCACATAGGGTAGATTCCACTTAAGATAGATTACATAGGGTCGATTTCACATAGGGTCGATTTCACATATTGGATCGATTCCACATAGGTCGATTTCACATAGGGTCGATTACATATATAGGGTCGATTCCACAGTGGTATCGTTGTGGTTTGTTAGCACGCAAACGAAAGAATGAATGTTAGCCGTTTAATTAATTGACTTATGGCTAAATTATTTAATGAATTTTTTGGTGAGTAAATTATGCAGTGATCATCATTCATCATTATCTAACTGTTTGATAGATTTTGTGAATGTGGATAAGCTTTTGGATAACTAATGAAGCCTAACAAATGTTGAAGTGTGGTTGGTTGGGAAGCTAACAAAACGAATACCACTGAGGAATTGATCCATAGTAACTAACATGGGTGATGGTGTTGCTGGTGGTGATGGTAAAATCTATATGTATTTATATTATTATAGTAGTGGTTAACCTGATTCCACCAAGCTATTTTTTTTTTTTTTCAGGCAACAAGACAACACCAATTTTTTTTTTTTTTTTTTTTTTTTTTTTTTTTTTTTTTTTTTTTTTTTTTTTAGGAATCAAGGAGGTGGTGAAATATATCCAAGGGTACAAAAATAGGATATGTCAAGATTACCTAAGGCACATTTGGAGCGAAGGGTGTCGCGTGGGTCTCCAAATTTTTCTTTCCGGCCAGGGAATCCCGTGACGTCATAAGGGAGCAACACACACACACACACACACACACACACACGGAGGTTGACGCGAGGGAAGAAGGGGTGAGTTTGGGGGGGAGGGGGGGGGTAAAAGAATGTGTGTGTGTCTGTGTGTGTGTGTGTGTGTAGTTTTTTCATTCGTTCTGTGTAGGAGGAGAGGGAAATTAATTGAAAAAAAGGAAAGAAGTGGAGGTAAAGAGAGGAAGGGAGAAAAAGTGAGTGAGAAACGAGGAAGGAAAGTGGAGTGAGGGAAAAAGGGAGGAAGAATGAATGACAAGAGAGAGAGAGAGAGAGAGAGAGAGAGAGAGAGAGAGAGAGAGAGAGAGAGAGAGAGAGAGAGAGAGAGAGAGAGAGAGAGAGAACGAAGGAAAGGAAGATAGGGCTGAAGAGAAAAGAAGAACATGTGTAAAAGAAGTGTGTGTGTTAGAGTGAGGGTTGTTGTATTATAGTGTGGGCAGAAGGGCATTGCTATAGCAAATCGTACCTATTCTCTTGAAGTAACAGAACCTCAGTGTTAATACATGGTAGATAAATGCCTAGTTCTGTAATACTCGGTGAAATTTGTCTTGAAACGAAACACAATTACCGTAAAAAGAATAATAATGATAATAATGATATTGATAATAATAATAATAATAATAATAATAATAATAATAATAATAATAATAATAATAAAAATAAAAGTAAACATAATAATAATAATAATAATAATAATAATAATAATAATAATAATAATAATAATAATAATGATAATAATAAAAATAAACATAAAAATAATAATAATAATAATATGGTGTTAAGCTTACGTCAGAGTTCAGTGTGTGGCTGATATCAAAACTCATCTGATTTATCTAATGGGGTCAGAAATACAACACAATACAGGGTGACTTGTGTTGTAAATAGTTTGTGATGTGTGTTTGGGGTCGATAGTGTTTGTTTTATAGGGTATTGATGTGTTTTTTGTTTTGTTTTGTTGGTGATGCAGATACGAGTATATTATTCTTACACACACACACACACACACACACACACACACACACACACACTGTTTTTGAAGTTATGAATGTTAAATTAGTTATATCATGACAGGAAAGCACACACGCACCAACAAACCCACCCACCACCCCACACACACACACACACACACACACACACACACACACACCCTATTCTAATTTAGGTGGTGAGTTAATTTTCGAAGCTATGAACGTTTATTAAGTTACATGATGACAGAGAATCACACACACACACACACACACACACACACACACACACACACACACACACACACACACACACACACACACACACACACACACACACACACACACACACACACACACACACACACACACACACACACACACACACACACACACACACACACACACACACACACATACACACACACACACACACACACACACACACACACAAACATTATTCTATTGTGGGTGGGAAACTGTTAAAAGCTATGCAAGCAAAGATATACAATGACAGGCACAAACAAACAAACACACAAGCAATCAAACATCCCCCTCCCCCCCTACACACACACACACACACACACACACCACTCAGAACACACACACACACACACACACACACACACACACACACACACCACTCAGAACACACAATATATTCACAGAGCTACAACTTTTCTTTCCGATCTTAGTTGGTTTCCGTCTTACTGAAAACAGGGATGGACACAAATCATAATAATTTTCCTCTACTTGGGATGTGGTTAAAGTCACTGTCTTTCCGGACTTCGTGGTAAAAGTGAACCAAGCCCTCTTAATTAAGGGGGTAATTCGATTTTGATTTCTCTAATGTATGCCAGGAAACACGACCAGGCGAGCACAAATATAATGGTGTTCTGTTGTTTGGAATAGTTTGGAGGATTCAGTTGCTCCAAATTTACCAAAACCGAATTTCCTCCTTAAATTCCATTGTATTTATGTGTAATATTTTCGACAATCTGTCGTTTTTTATATAATTGTTGTAATTGTTATAGTTATTTCTCCCTCCTAATCTACACCATATAATTATGACCCTATCTATTTCTCACTCTCAATCTCCACCAACATGACCTAGTTTACATCTCTTATCTATGACCCCCCCCCCCCCCCCCGTGGTACAATTTACATACATACAATTCCTTCATACATATTCATGCCGCGATCACTATCTTGTATTCAGTGTTAGTGTGTGACAAGACAACAACAACACCTCGTTTGAACAACACTCTTTCTATTCTTCTGTTTGTGTGGTACAGTATTATTATTATTATTATTATTATTATTATTATTATTATTATTTAGCAAGGCTTGTTGTATAAGAAGGTCTCCGTCGGTAAAACTGTACAATATGAGAGAGAGAGAGAGAGAGAGAGAGAGAGAGAGAGAGAGAGAGAGAGAGAGAGAGAGAGAGAGATTGACTGATATTAGGCGTCGCAACAGCGAGGTCATATGAGAGAGAGAGAGAGAGAGAGAGAGAGAGAGAGAGAGAGAGAGAGTATACACTAATGCACTACACTACTTTAACAACAACAACAACAACTGCTACTGTATACTACAATAGAATCACACAGAGATAACAAAAGTAAATTGATAAACTAAATAATTTGTGTGAATTAGTGTGCTACTGATTCCTCCACACAATGTCACACAACCAACAAAACTATCTCAGTTGACATAAGTAAAAGGGGGTCTGATTTGTTGACATTGCTTGGAGGAATCAGTAGCCCTCGAATCTACTCAAATAATAAATACTCCTAAAAAAATATATCTGGAATGAACCAACAGCAGACAGAGTAATTGAAAAACGTCGAGTAAAGTCCGTAGAATTACACGAATATGATTTTTTTTTTTTTTTTTTTTTTTTTCCCTCGTGCCTTATAAAAAGTATATAACTCATTCGTTAACAGTAGCTGACAAACTTATATAAATGTCCTCTTCCTAACACCAGAATGTTATTATTATTTATTAATTATTATTATCTATATCCAAACTATTCCAAGCAACCAACACAACACCATTATTTTTTGTTCATCTGGACCTGTTTTCTGGCATACTTTGGAGGAATCATGGCACTCCAATGAATTACCCTCTTAATTAACACTGTGTCACTCAGTATTGTCAGTCCTCTTTTCCTGTACCCGTTTTAGGTGCTGTCAACTGTACAGAAAACACAGACATTTTCAAAGGGTCAAGTTAAACTACGACATGGAAGCCTTATGTTGACTGACTCTCCTAGTGACTCTACTTACTTACCTACACATGGCCAGGACAACATAAGGAGAGTAAAGGAGAGTGAGTATACAGAATGGTTGGCTCATTCACCCTTTTTGTTTACTGTCTCTCATTCGCACTCTACTTATGGCCAAGATAACAGAAGGAGAGTAAAGGAGAGTGGGTAAAGAATGATTGATTTTTGCTTATCAACTCTCCTTCGCACTCTACCTATGGCCGGGATTACGGAAGGAGAGTGAAGGAGAGTGGGTAGAGAATAATTGATTTTTTCTTACCGACTCTCCTTCGCACTTTACCTATGGCCAGGATAACGGAAGGAGAGTAAAGGAGAGTAAAGGAGAGTGGGTAGAGAATGGTTATTTGCTCATTCATCCCCTCCCCTCCCCCCCACTTCGACCCCCCCCCCCCCGTTATACCACAGATGTAGGGTTGTAAAGGAAGGACGGAAATGCCCCATACATTGAAGGACGTTTTTGAAATGACTGAATGAAGGGGTGTGGTGGTGGTGGTAGTGATGATGGTGGTGGTGGTGATGGTGGTGGTGGTGATGGTGGTGGTGGTGGTGATGGTGGTGGTATAATTAATAAACATTGAAAGATGGAAGAAATGAAAGAGGGAAATGGGTAGAGTGGAAAAGGAGGTTAGATTGAGAGAAAGGGGATGAATATAAAGGAAGATACGAGGGAATGGAATAGAGGGAGAGGGAGAGAGCAAAAATAGGGATGAGATGGAAAAGAGGTGAAAGGGGAGGAAAACAAAGCAGGGATAATTATAATTTCTCAAGACATCTATTTCTCAAGACATCTTCAGGGTAATATGTATTATTATTACCCTGAAGATAACTTGAGAAATAGACGAAAGCTTGGTATTCCGTTTTTCTGCAATTATATAAATCATGTGTACTTGTGATTACTAATATATATATATACTGAAAGAGAGAGGGGGGGGGGAAACAACCTTAAGCATCGGAAATGCGTCATAGAACGTAAGGGGGCGGGGTAGAGGCGTCGTGTAGAGTAATGACGTAAAGGTGAGACGAGAGAACGGATGAAAGGGAAGAGAGCACACACACACACACACACACACACACACACACACACACACACACACACACACACACACACACACACACAAAGAGGAAGGATGACAGGTGATGATATTAAGAAGGAATGCATGAAACTACACTTGACAGAAATAAAGTTTGTAGGAAACAATAACGTTTTAAATAACATGGTGTAATCGCCTCGTAATGGGGGGGTGGGAGGGAGGAGGTGAAACGGGGGGGTGGGGGGTTGTGTAGAGGAGGGAGAACAGGGTGGGTGAGTGAGTGGGAAAGGGGGGGGGGGTGGAGGAAGGAAAGCTATAGGCGTAGGGAAGGGCAGAGGAGGAAAAGAAAGGAAGAAGGAATAGGTTACACGAGTAGGAAGGAAAAATGATGCAAGAGACATTATTTTTTACAGTACACACTATTTACACACTACAGGCACATAGACAAACACTCATAGATTGATAAAGAAGACACATTGTTATGATAGACAGCGTGACAGACATAGACACACACATTGACTGAGAGATAAAGCAATAAAAAGAATAACAGATGCTGGGAAAGGAGAGGAAGGAGAGGGCAGGGAATGGGCGAGGGTGTTATGGTGGTCAGGGATTTGGTGTGAGTTCCAGGAAAGGTACACAGGGAGGGGGAAGGAGGGACACACGTGAATGGGACGGCAGGCTGCTTCGGTGAACACTAATATATACAGTACTCTCTATATATACTCTGACGAATAGAGCAGAAAGTATACACATTACTCATAATTAATCTATGGATGGCGTGTAAAAGTATAACAAAGTAACATTCTAAGTGACTTTTCAATATGTATAGCCCTATTTCAATATTCATTGTGAATACTTTAGTTTTGCATTACTATCATGTGTAAATTGACAATGTTTCCCTACCTCTCTTTCCCTCACACATACACACACACACACACACACACACACACACACACACACACACATATATATATATATATATATATATATATATATATATATATATATATATATATATATATATATATATATATATATATATATATATATGTATAATTAGACAAAAATAATGGTAGATATAAACAGAAATAGAGGTAGATATGGACAGAAGTAGTGGTAGAAATAGACAGAAGTGGTGATAGATATAGACAGAGAACAGTGAACATAAATAAAATGGAGTGACAGAGAAAGACAGGCAAAGAGCAGAGAGAGAAACTATATACCTATCATATAACCATTAATTCCACTACGTATGTTGTTGTAGGGTACTAAAACACAATCACTTCCCACATTCACAAATTACTTCCCCATTCATTAATTAAGTAGGGACCCACGTGGTGTAGTCAGAAAATTAAGAGGGGAGGTTAGCGAGTCCTTCAAACATGGCCACGAAACACCACCTATATGAAAGGAGCTCGTTTCGTGGCATAGTCAGGAGCAGAAGAACACACAAGGTCTCATATAACTTCACAGGGTTCCCTTAACTTGCTACTACTACCACCGCCTCTTTCTTTGTTTACATCAGACTGGGGTTGCCACTAATCACCTTGGCCTTCCTTCACTCAGTGTTGTGTGTTTAGTTAGATGTTATGTTGTGTTACTGTTCCATGAGTGTCTTTAATTATTAGTTAACTTTTAATAATAGTTAATAATACTAAAATTTTGTTAACATTAGAGTGCCTTGATTCGTCCAAAATATTGCCTGCAGGAAAATAAAACAAACAGAACCAAGTTAGCAAAAATTAAGTACCTAAAAATAATAATAATAATAATAATAATAATAATAATAATAATAATAATAATAATAATAATAATAATAATAATAATAATAATAATAATAATAATAATAATAATAATAATAATAATAATAATAATAATAATAATAATAATAATAATAATAATAATAATAATAATAAATAATAATAATAATAATAATAATAATAATAATAATAATAATAATAATAATAATAATAATAATAACAATAATAATAATAATAATAATAATAATAATAATAATAATAATAATAATAATAATAATAATAATAATAATAACAAAGACAATGACCACTGGTGACGATTAATTAATGACAAAGACAATAAAACAAATTGATGATAATATTTCCTTCTATAAACTTTAACATTGTCTCTTAGGTCCGGACTCAATCATGCACCTTTTCTTTCTTAGTAATTTTCACGATAGAAGGAAAATATTTATAGCCAGTATTCACATTACCTAGAAATGATAATAATAATGATAATAATATTAATTTTGATAATGATAATAATAATAATGATAATAATAATAATAATAATAGGTAAAAGACAAGAGAAAAAATACTGTGAAAGGAAGGTATTCTTGTGTGTGTCTGTGTGCTGTGTGTGTGTGTGTGTGTATGTGTCTGTGTGTGTATGTGTCTGTGTGTGTATATATTTGTGTTCTGCATAGGATTGAGAGTAGATGGGTAGGGAAATATTTGTGTGTATGTGTGTGTGTGTGTGTGTGTTTTTTTTTCTCTCTTTCTCTCAGTACATTTCCCCGGAGAAGGAAAATATTGATAACGAGTATTCACATTACAAAGAAAAATAAAATAATAATTGATAAAGAAAAGAAAAAAAATACTGGGAAAGAAATGTGTGTGTGTGTGTCATTTGTGTTTGTTTTTGTTTGTATCTGTGTTTGTTTACATGTTTGTTTGTGTGTGTCTTTATTTACTTATATTGAGGGGAAGGTAGAGGAAAGGAGGGAGAGTAGGGGGGGAGGAGGAAGAGGAAAGGGAAGGAGATGAAAGGGAAGGAGGTGGAAAGGGGAGTAGGAGGAGGAAGAGGAGGAAGAAGAGGAAAGGAAGGAGGAGGAAAGGGGGGGGGGAGAGGAAAGGGAAGGAGGATGAAAGGGAAGGAGGAGGAAAGGGGGGGAGGAAGAGGAAAGGGGGGGAGGAAGAGGAAAGGGAAGGAGGAGGAAAGGGGAGTAGGAGGAAAGGGGAGTAGGAGGAGGAAGGGGAGGAGGAGGAGGAATGGGAGGAGGAGAAGGGGGAGTAGAAGGGGGGAGTAGGAGGGGGAGACACAGAGGGGATGCTGGAGGGAATGAGGGGGGAGGGGAAGAGGGAGGGGGAGGGGAAGAGGGAGGGGAGGGGAAGAGGGAGGGGGAGGGGAAGGGGAAATAAGGGGACATAAGGATTAGGGAAAGGGGTAAAGGGTATGGGAGGAATACTAGGGGTATATTTGGGCAAGTCAGAGGTAGGGGAGACGAGTGGAGTGAAGGGGAGGGGGGAGGGGGGAGGGGTGGAGGGGAGGAGGGGGGATAGGTGTAAATGATGGGGAGGATGGAGGGGGAGAGAAAGATAGGGGTTACGTCATGGTGTTGTATGTTGGGGACAGGAGGGGAGAGGGGAGGGGAGAAAGGGGAAGGGACAGAGGAGAGGGGAGGGGACAGAGGAAGAGGAGGGGGAGAGGGGATGGGACAGAGGAAGAGGAGAGGGGGGGGGAAGGGATAGAGAAGGGGTGGGAGGGATAGAGGAAGAAGAGGGGGCAGAGGAAGAGGACAGAGAATGGGAGAAGGGACATAGGATGAGGGGAAGGAAGGGGACAGAGGAGAGGAGGAGAGAGGGGGGGGGGAAGGTGCAGAGAGGATGAGACCTGGGCTGGGGGAGGGGAAGAGCTCTAGCCTACTGTCCCTATATAAGCAGAGACCACAACCCCCAAGCCGTCATAACCCGCTTCGCCTCCCTCAGAGCACTACTACTACTACTGACTGCCCTGACTCGCGTGTGTGTGTGTGTAGGCTCACTGCATTGTTTGTTATTGTGTGCCTTGCATGCGTAAAGAATATACTACTGTAATTACCCTGTGTCCACACCATAACAAAACTCAGTCATTATTATTTCGACGACTGATAAGGAGCGACAACTGATTCCCTCACTGATCAGGAGTAAAGAAGATAAAAAAAAGTTTGCCTGTAATTTAAATAGGTAAGTACAAACCAAAACAATATTCAACCTGGATTGAAAAAAAAATATATATTGGTGCCAATTAAACGATAAATAGATAATTGTTCATATTATGTAATTAAATACGAACGAATTTGAGGTTTAGATTGTGATTGTGATTGTTGATAATTATAAAGTGTTGATGGAGTTAGGTGTTTGTTATGTGTGTGTGTGTTAAATTGGTGTTTGATAAATGTGTTTGTTAGGATGGTGTTTGATAAGTGCTTGTGTGTGTGTGTGTGTGTGTGTTAAGATAATGCTTGAGTGTGTGTGTGTTAGATAAGTGCTTGAGTTTGTGTTTGTGTGTGTGTGTGTAAACTAAGTGCTTGAATCTGTGTGTGTGTGTGTGTTATAGCTAAGTGCTTGAGAGTGTGTGTGTGTGTGTGTGTGTGTGTGTGTGTGTTAGATAAGTGCTTAAGTTTGTGTGTGTGTAAACTAAGTGCTTGAATCTATGTGTGTGTGTGTGTGTGTGTGTGTGTGTGTGTGTGTATTAAGATAAATGCTTGAGTGTGTGTGTGTTAGATAAGTGCTTGAGTTTGTGTTTGTGTGAGTGTGTGTAAACTAAGTGCTTGAATCTGTGTGTGTGTGTGTTATAGCTAAGTGCTTGAGAGTGTGTGTGTGTGTGTGTGTGTGTTAGATAAGTGCTTGAGTTTGTGTGTGTGTAAACAATGTGCTTGAATCTGTGTGTGTGTGTGTGTGTGATAGCTAAGTGCTAGAATGTGTGTGTGTGTGTGTGTATGTGTTAGCTAAGTACTAGATTGTCTGTGTGTGTGTGTGTTAGCTAAGTGCTTGAGTGTGTGTGTGTGTGTGTGTGTGTATGTGTGTGCAATCCTCCCCTTCACCTTTCACCACATACAGACACACTTATAGACACGAGTATAACAATTACCTTATTACCTAATCACAAAAAATTGCCTGCTATGCTTCACTCACTCCTACAACTTTCCATCATCTTCTCTCTCTCTCTATCTCTCTCTCTCTCTCTCTCTCTCTCTCTCTCTCTCTCTCTCTCTCTCTCTCTCTCTCTCTCTCTTCTTCTATACTTTGTGCTATCTCTCTCCTTCATTCGTTTTAATAATTTTCTCTCTTCTTATTCTTTGCCTTTATTCTTTCTCTCTCCTTCTCCAATCTCTTGCTCTCTCTCTCCTCCTTCTATCATTTATCCTTCTTGTTGCCTAGTCCTTACTTTATCGGTTTCCTTCCTTATTCCCCCGTTTCTCTGGTTATCTCACCTCTTCTTCCTCTCTCTCATTCTTATCTTTCAATCCTTTCCCATTTATTTTCCTCCCTCCATACATCTATTATTCCTTCCTTCCTTCTATGCTTCTCATTTCTCTTATTCATTTCTCATTAATTTCTCTCATTCACATTCATTTCTCATTCATTTCTCCCATTCATCATCTCCACTCTTTACACTTATTCCTTCTTTCCTTCGTTCCTTCCTTCTATGCATCTCATTCCTCTAATTTATTTCTTATTCACATCTCTCATTAATTTCTCTCATTCATTTCTCATTCATTTCTCCCATTCATCATCTCCCCTCTTTACATCTATTCCTTCGTTCCTTCCTTCCTTCCTTCTATTCTTCTCATTTCTCTCATTCATTTTCATTAATTTTTCTCATTCATTTTTCTCATTCATTTCTCCCATTCATATTCCTCCCTCCTTACATCTATTCTTTCCTTCCTTCTATGCTTCTCATTTCTCTCATTCATTTCTCTCTTTTATTTCTCCCATTCATTTCTTCCCTCCTTACATTTATTTTTTCATTCCTTCTATGCTTCTCATTTCTCTCATTCATTTCTCTCTTTCATTTCTCCCATTCATTTCTTCCCTCCTTACATTTATTTTTTCATTCCTTCTAT
>JAWZYT010001592.1:70000-107500 GCA_034508575.1 Petrolisthes manimaculis | reverse complement strand
TGTGTGTATAGTGAAGATGTGTGTATAGTGAAGATGTGTGTATAGTGAAGATTTGTGTATAGTGAAGATGTGTGTATAGTGAAGATGTGTGTAGTGAAGATGTATGTATAGTGAAGATGTGTATATAGTGAAGATGTTTGTATAGTGAAGATGTGTGTATAGTGAAGATGTGTGTAGTGAAGATGTGTGTAGTGAAGATGTTTGTGTAGTGAAGATGTTTGTGTAGTGAAGATGTGTGTGTAGTGAAGATATGTGTATAGTGAAGATGTGTGTATAGTGAAGATGTGTGTAGTGAAGATGTGTGTATAGTGAAGATGTGTGTATAGTGAAGATGTGTGTATAGTGAAGATGTGTTTATAGTGAAGATGTGTGTATAGTGAAGATGTGTGTATAGTGAAGATGTATGTATAGTGAAGATGTGTGTATAGTGAAGATGTGTGTATAGTGAAGATGTGTGTAGTGAAGATGTGTGTAGTGAAGATGTGTGTATAGTGAAGATGTGTATATAGTGAAGATGTGAATATAGTGAAGATGTTTGTATAGTGAAGATGTGTGTATAGTGAAGATGTGTGTATAGTGAAGATGTGTGTATAGTGAAGATGTGTGTATAGTGAAGATGTGAGTATAGTGAAGATGTGTGTAGTGAAGATGTGTGTAGTGAAGATGTATGTGTAGTGAAGATGTATGTGTAGTGAAGATGTGTGTATAGTGAAGATGTGTGTAGTGAAGATGTGTGTATAGTGAAGATGTGTGTATAGTGAAGATGTTTGTATAGTGAAGATGTTTGTATAGTGAAGATGTGTGTATAGTGAAGATGTGTGTATAGTGAAGATGTGTGTATAGTGAAGATTTGTGTATAGTGAAGATGTGTGTATAGTGAAGATGTGTGTAGTGAAGATGTATGTATAGTGAAGATGTGTATATAGTGAAGATGTGTGTATAGTGAAGATGTGTGTATAGTGAAGATGTGTATATAGTGAAGATGTTGGTATAGTGAAGATGTTTGTATAGTGAAGATGTGTGTAGTGAAGATGTGTGTAGTGAAGATGTATGTGTAGTGAAGATGTTTGTGTAGTGAAGATGTGTGTGTAGTGAAGATGTGTGTATAGTGAAGATGTGTGTATAGTGAAAATGTTTGTATAGTGAAGATGTGTGTATAGTGAAGATGTGTGTAGTGAAGATGTGTGTAGTGAAGATGTATGTGTAGTGAAGATGTATGTGTAGTGAAGATGTGTGTATAGTGAAGATGTGTGTAGTGAAGATGTGTGTATAGTGAAGATGTGTGTATAGTGAAGATGTTTGTATAGTGAAGATGTGTGTATAGTGAAGATGTGTGTATAGTGAAGATGTGTGTATAGTGAAGATGTGTGTATAGTGAAGATTTGTGTATAGTGAAGATGTGTGTATAGTGAAGATGTGTGTAGTGAAGATGTATGTATAGTGAAGATGTGTATATAGTGAAGATGTGTGTATAGTGTAGATGTGTTTATAGTGAAGATGTGTGTATAGTGAAGATGTGTGTATAGTGAAGATGTATGTATAGTGAAGATGTGTGTATAGTGAAGATGTGTGTATAGTGAAGATGTGTGTAGTGAAGATGTGTGTAGTGAAGATGTGTGTATAGTGAAGATGTGTTTATAGTGAATATGTGAATATAGTGAAGATGTTTGTATAGTGAAGATATGTGTATAGTGAAGATGTGTGTATAGTGAAGATGTGTGTAAAGTGAAGATGTGTGTATAGTGATGATGTGTGTATAGTGAAGATGTGTGTAGTGAAGATGTGTGTAGTGAAGATGTATGTGTAGTGAAGATGTATGTGTAGTGAAGATGTGTGTATAGTGAAGATGTGTGTAGTGAAGATGTGTGTATAGTGAAGATGTGTGTATAGTGAAGATGTTTGTATAGTGAAGATGTGTGTATAGTGAAGATGTGTGTATAGTGAAGATGTGTGTATAGTGAAGATGTGTGTATAGTGAAGATGTGTGTATAGTGAAGATGTGTGTAGTGAAGATGTATGTATAGTGAAGATGTGTATATAGTGAAGATGTGTGTATAGTGAAGATGTGTATATAGTGAAGATGTTTGTATAGTGAAGATGTGTGTATAGTGAAGATGTGTGTAGTGAAGATGTGTGTAGTGAAGATGTGTGTATAGTGAAGATGTGTGTATAGTGAAGATGTGTGTAGTGAAGATGTATGTATAGTGAAGATGTGTATATAGTGAAGATCTGTGTATAGTGAAGATGTGTGTATAGTGAAGATGTGTATATAGTGAAGATGTTTGTATAGTGAAGATGTGTGTATAGTGAAGATGTGTGTAGTGAAGATGTGTGTAGTGAAGATGTATGTGTAGTGAAGATGTTTGTGTAGTGAAGATGTGTGTGTAGTGAAGATGTTTGTATAGTGAAGATGTGTGTAGTGAAGATGTCTGTATAGTGAAGATGTGTGTATAGTGAAGATGTGTGTATAGTGAAGATGTGTGTATAGTGAAGATGTGTGTATAGTGAAGATGTGTGTATAGTGAAGATATGTGTAGTGAAGATGTGTGTATAGTGAAGATGTGTGTAGTGAAGATGTTTGTATAGTGAAGATGTGTGTATAGTGAAGATGTGTGTAGTGAAGATGTGTGTATAGTGAAGATGTATGTATAGTGAAGATGTGTGTATAGTGAAGATGTGTGTAGTGAAGATGTGTGTATAGTGAAGATGTGTGTAGTGAAGATATGTGTATAGTGAAGATGTGTGTATAGTGAAGATGTGTGTATAGTGAAGATGTGTGTGTAGTGAAGATGTGTGTATAGTGAAGATGTGTGAAGTGAAGATGTGTGTATAGTAAAGATGTGTGTATAGTGATGATGTGTGTATAGTGAAGATGTGTGTATAGTGAAGATGTGTGTATAGTGAAGACGTGTGTAGTGAAGATGTGTGTAGTGAAGATGTACGTGTAGTGAAGATGTTTGTGTAGTGAAGATGTGTGTGTAGTGAAGATGTTTGTATAGTGAAGATGTGTGTATAGTGAAAATGTTTGTATAGTGAAGATGTGTGTATAGTGAAGATGTGTGTATAGTGAAGATCTGTGTATAGTGAAGATGTGTGTATAGTGAAGATGTGTGTATAGTGAAGATGTGTGAAGTGAAGATGTGTGTATAGTGAAGATGTGTGTATAGTGAAGATGTGTGTATAGTGAAGATGTGTGTAGAGAAGATGTGTGTATAGTGAAGATGTGTGTAGTGAAGATGTGTGTATAGTGAAGATATGCGTATAGTGAAGATGTGTGTATAGTGAAGATGTGTGTATAGTGAAGATGTGTGTATAGTGAAGATGTGTGTATAGTGAAGATGTGTGTATAGTGAAGATTTGTGTATAGTGAAGATGTGTGTATAGTGAAGATGTGTGTAGTGAAGATGTATGTATAGTGAAGATGTGTATATAGTGAAGATGTGTGTATAGTGTAGATGTGTTTATAGTGAAGATGTGTGTATAGTGAAGATGTGTGTATAGTGAAGATGTATGTATAGTGAAGATGTGTGTATAGTGAAGATGTGTGTATAGTGAAGATGTGTGTAGTGAAGATGTGTGTAGTGAAGATGTGTGTATAGTGAAGATGTGTTTATAGTGAATATGTGAATATAGTGAAGATGTTTGTATAGTGAAGATATGTGTATAGTGAAGATGTGTGTATAGTGAAGATGTGTGTAAAGTGAAGATGTGTGTATAGTGATGATGTGTGTATAGTGAAGATGTGTGTAGTGAAGATGTGTGTAGTGAAGATGTATGTGTAGTGAAGATGTATGTGTAGTGAAGATGTGTGTATAGTGAAGATGTGTGTAGTGAAGATGTGTGTATAGTGAAGATGTGTGTATAGTGAAGATGTTTGTATAGTGAAGATGTGTGTATAGTGAAGATGTGTGTATAGTGAAGATGTGTGTATAGTGAAGATGTGTGTATAGTGAAGATGTGTGTATAGTGAAGATGTGTGTAGTGAAGATGTATGTATAGTGAAGATGTGTATATAGTGAAGATGTGTGTATAGTGAAGATGTGTATATAGTGAAGATGTTTGTATAGTGAAGATGTGTGTATAGTGAAGATGTGTGTAGTGAAGATGTGTGTAGTGAAGATGTGTGTATAGTGAAGATGTGTGTATAGTGAAGATGTGTGTAGTGAAGATGTATGTATAGTGAAGATGTGTATATAGTGAAGATGTGTGTATAGTGAAGATGTGTGTATAGTGAAGATGTGTATATAGTGAAGATGTTTGTATAGTGAAGATGTGTGTATAGTGAAGATGTGTGTAGTGAAGATGTGTGTAGTGAAGATGTATGTGTAGTGAAGATGTTTGTGTAGTGAAGATGTGTGTGTAGTGAAGATGTTTGTATAGTGAAGATGTGTGTAGTGAAGATGTCTGTATAGTGAAGATGTGTGTATAGTGAAGATGTGTGTATAGTGAAGATGTGTGTATAGTGAAGATGTGTGTATAGTGAAGATGTGTGTATAGTGAAGATATGTGTAGTGAAGATGTGTGTATAGTGAAGATGTGTGTAGTGAAGATGTTTGTATAGTGAAGATGTGTGTATAGTGAAGATGTGTGTAGTGAAGATGTGTGTATAGTGAAGATGTATGTATAGTGAAGATGTGTGTATAGTGAAGATGTGTGTAGTGAAGATGTGTGTATAGTGAAGATGTGTGTAGTGAAGATATGTGTATAGTGAAGATGTGTGTATAGTGAATATGTGTGTATAGTGAAGATGTGTGTATAGTGAAGATGTGTGTATAGTGAAGATGTGTGAAGTGAAGATGTGTGTATAGTAAAGATGTGTGTATAGTGATGATGTGTGTATAGTGAAGATGTGTGTATAGTGAAGATGTGTGTATAGTGAAGACGTGTGTAGTGAAGATGTGTGTAGTGAAGATGTACGTGTAGTGAAGATGTTTGTGTAGTGAAGATGTGTGTGTAGTGAAGATGTTTGTATAGTGAAGATGTGTGTATAGTGAAAATGTTTGTATAGTGAAGATGTGTGTATAGTGAAGATGTGTGTATAGTGAAGATCTGTGTATAGTGAAGATGTGTGTATAGTGAAGATGTGTGTATAGTGAAGATGTGTGAAGTGAAGATGTGTGTATAGTGAAGATGTGTGTATAGTGAAGATGTGTGTATAGTGAAGATGTGTGTAGAGAAGATGTGTGTATAGTGAAGATGTGTGTAGTGAAGATGTGTGTATAGTGAAGATATGCGTATAGTGAAGATGTGTGTATAGTGAAGATGTGTGTATAGTGAAGATATGTGTATAGTGAAGATGTGTGTAGTGAAGATGTGTGTATAGTAAAGATGTGTGTATAGTGATGATGTGTGAATAGTGAAGATGTGTGTATAGTGAAGATGTGTATATAGTGAAGATGTGTGTATAGTGAAGATGTGTTTATAGTGAAGATGTGTGTATAGTGAAGATGTGTGTATAGTGAAGATGTATGTATAGTGAAGATGTGTGTATAGTGAAGATGTGTGTATAGTGAAGATGTGTGTAGTGAAGATGTGTGTAGTGAAGATGTGTGTATAGTGAAGATGTGTTTATAGTGAATATGTGAATATAGTGAAGATGTTTGTATAGTGAAGATATGTGTATAGTGAAGATGTGTGTATAGTGAAGATGTGTGTAAAGTGAAGATGTGTGTATAGTGATGATGTGTGTATAGTGAAGATGTGTGTAGTGAAGATGTGTGTAGTGAAGATGTATGTGTAGTGAAGATGTATGTGTAGTGAAGATGTGTGTATAGTGAAGATGTGTGTAGTGAAGATGTGTGTATAGTGAAGATGTGTGTATAGTGAAGATGTTTGTATAGTGAAGATGTGTGTATAGTGAAGATGTGTGTATAGTGAAGATGTGTGTATAGTGAAGATGTGTGTATAGTGAAGATGTGTGTATAGTGAAGATGTGTGTATAGTGAAGATGTGTGTATAGTGAAGATGTGTGTAGTGAAGATGTATGTATAGTGAAGATGTGTATATAGTGAAGATGTGTGTATAGTGAAGATGTGTGTATAGTGAAGATGTGTATATAGTGAAGATGTTTGTATAGTGAAGATGTGTGTATAGTGAAGATGTGTGTAGTGAAGATGTGTGTAGTGAAGATGTGTGTTTAGTGAAGATGTGTGTATAGTGAAGATGTGTGTAGTGAAGATGTATGTATAGTGAAGATCTGTATATAGTGAAGATGTGTGTATAGTGAAGATGTGTGTATAGTGAAGATGTGTATATAGTGAAGATGTTTGTATAGTGAAGATGTGTGTATAGTGAAGATGTGTGTAGTGAAGATGTGTGTAGTGAAGATGTATGTGTAGTGAAGATGTTTGTGTAGTGAAGATGTGTGTGTAGTGAAGATGTTTGTATAGTGAAGATGTGTGTAGTGAAGATGTATGTATAGTGAAGATGTGTGTATAGTGAAGATGTGTGTATAGTGAAGATGTGTGTATAGTGAAGATGTGTGTATAGTGAAGATGTGTGTAAGTGAGATGTGTGTATAGTGAAGATCGTGTGTAGTGAAGATGTGTGTGTAGTGAAGATGGGTGTAGTGAAGATGTGTGTATAGTGAAGATGTGTGTATAGTGAAGATGTGTGTATAGTGAAGATGTGTGTATAAGTGAGGATGTGTGTATTTTGAAGATCTTTGAAGATTGTGTGTATAGTGACGATGGTGTGTTATATGTAGTGAAGATGTGTATAGTGAAGATGTGTGTATAGTGAAGATGTGTGTATAGTGAAGATGTGTGTATAGTGAAGATGTGTGTATAGTGAAGATGTGTGTATAGTAAAGATGTGTGTATAGTGAAGATGTGTGTAGTGAAGATGTATGTGTAGTGAAGATGTATGTGTAGTGAAGATGTGTGTATAGTGAAGATGTGTGTAGTGAAGATGTGTGTATAGTGAAGATGTGTGTATAGTGAAGATGTTTGTATAGTGAAGATGTGTGTATAGTGAAGATGTGTGTATAGTGAAGATGTGTGTATAGTGAAGATGTGTGTATAGTGAAGATGTGTGTATAGTGAAGATGTGTGTAGTGAAGATGTATGTATAGTGAAGATGTGTATATAGTGAAGATGTGTGTATAGTGAAGATGTGTATATAGTGAAGATGTTTGTATAGTGAAGATGTGTGTATAGTGAAGATGTGTGTAGTGAAGATGTGTGTAGTGAAGATGTGTGTATAGTGAAGATGTGTGTATAGTGAAGATGTGTGTAGTGAAGATGTATGTATAGTGAAGATGTGTATATAGTGAAGATGTGTGTATAGTGAAGATGTGTGTATAGTGAAGATGTGTATATAGTGAAGATGTTTGTATAGTGAAGATGTGTGTATAGTGAAGATGTGTGTAGTGAAGATGTGTGTAGTGAAGATGTATGTGTAGTGAAGATGTTTGTGTAGTGAAGATGTGTGTGTAGTGAAGATGTTTGTATAGTGAAGATGTGTGTAGTGAAGATGTCTGTATAGTGAAGATGTGTGTATAGTGAAGATGTGTGTATAGTGAAGATGTGTGTATAGTGAAGATGTGTGTATAGTGAAGATGTGTGTATAGTGAAGATATGTGTAGTGAAGATGTGTGTATAGTGAAGATGTGTGTAGTGAAGATGTTTGTATAGTGAAGATGTGTGTATAGTGAAGATGTGTGTAGTGAAGATGTGTGTATAGTGAAGATGTATGTATAGTGAAGATGTGTGTATAGTGAAGATGTGTGTAGTGAAGATGTGTGTATAGTGAAGATGTGTGTAGTGAAGATATGTGTATAGTGAAGATGTGTGTATAGTGAATATGTGTGTATAGTGAAGATGTGTGTATAGTGAAGATGTGTGTATAGTGAAGATGTGTGAAGTGAAGATGTGTGTATAGTAAAGATGTGTGTATAGTGATGATGTGTGTATAGTGAAGATGTGTGTATAGTGAAGATGTGTGTATAGTGAAGACGTGTGTAGTGAAGATGTGTGTAGTGAAGATGTACGTGTAGTGAAGATGTTTGTGTAGTGAAGATGTGTGTGTAGTGAAGATGTTTGTATAGTGAAGATGTGTGTATAGTGAAAATGTTTGTATAGTGAAGATGTGTGTATAGTGAAGATGTGTGTATAGTGAAGATCTGTGTATAGTGAAGATGTGTGTATAGTGAAGATGTGTGTATAGTGAAGATGTGTGAAGTGAAGATGTGTGTATAGTGAAGATGTGTGTATAGTGAAGATGTGTGTATAGTGAAGATGTGTGTAGAGAAGATGTGTGTATAGTGAAGATGTGTGTAGTGAAGATGTGTGTATAGTGAAGATATGCGTATAGTGAAGATGTGTGTATAGTGAAGATGTGTGTATAGTGAAGATATGTGTATAGTGAAGATGTGTGTAGTGAAGATGTGTGTATAGTAAAGATGTGTGTATAGTGATGATGTGTGAATAGTGAAGATGTGTGTATAGTGAAGATGTGTATATAGTGAAGATGTGTGTATAGTGAAGATGTGTTTATAGTGAAGATTTGTGTATAGTGAAGATGTGTGTATAGTGAAGATGTATGTATAGTGAAGATGTGTGTATAGTGAAGATGTGTGTATAGTGAAGATGTGTGTAGTGAAGATGTGTGTAGTGAAGATGTGTGTATAGTGAAGATGTGTTTATAGTGAATATGTGAATATAGTGAAGATGTTTGTATAGTGAAGATATGTGTATAGTGAAGATGTGTGTATAGTGAAGATGTGTGTAAAGTGAAGATGTGTGTATAGTGATGATGTGTGTATAGTGAAGATGTGTGTAGTGAAGATGTGTGTAGTGAAGATGTATGTGTAGTGAAGATGTATGTGTAGTGAAGATGTGTGTATAGTGAAGATGTGTATAGTGAAGATGTGTGTATAGTGAAGATGTTTGTATAGTGAAGATGTGTGTATAGTGAAGATGTGTGTATAGTGAAGATGTGTGTATAGTGAAGATGTGTGTATAGTGAAGATGTGTGTATAGTGAAGATGTGTGTATAGTGAAGATGTGTGTATAGTGAAGATGTGTGTAGTGAAGATGTATGTATAGTGAAGATGTGTATATAGTGAAGATGTGTGTATAGTGAAGATGTGTGTATAGTGAAGATGTGTATATAGTGAAGATGTTTGTATAGTGAAGATGTGTGTATAGTGAAGATGTGTGTAGTGAAGATGTGTGTAGTGAAGATGTGTGTTTAGTGAAGATGTGTGTATAGTGAAGATGTGTGTAGTGAAGATGTATGTATAGTGAAGATCTGTATATAGTGAAGATGTGTGTATAGTGAAGATGTGTGTATAGTGAAGATGTGTATATAGTGAAGATGTTTGTATAGTGAAGATGTGTGTATAGTGAAGATGTGTGTAGTGAAGATGTGTGTAGTGAAGATGTATGTGTAGTGAAGATGTTTGTGTAGTGAAGATGTGTGTGTAGTGAAGATGTTTGTATAGTGAAGATGTGTGTAGTGAAGATGTATGTATAGTGAAGATGTGTGTATAGTGAAGATGTGTGTATAGTGAAGATGTGTGTATAGTGAAGATGTGTGTATAGTGAAGATGTGTGTATAGTGAAGATATGTGTAGTGAAGATGTGTGTATAGTGAAGATGTGTGTAGTGAAGATGTTTGTGTAGTGAAGATGTGTGTGTAGTGAAGATGTTTGTATAGTGAAGATGTGTGTATAGTGAAAATGTTTGTATAGTGAAGATGTGTGTATAGTGAGGATGTGTGTATAGTGAAGATCTGTGTATAGTGAAGATGTGTGTATAGTGAAGATGTGTATAGTGAAGATGTGTGTATAGTGAAGATGTGTGTATAGTGAAGATGTGTGTATAGTGAAGATGTGTGTATAGTGAAGATGTGTGTATAGTAAAGATGTGTGTATAGTGAAGATGTGTGTATAGTGAAGATGTGTGTATAGTGAAGATGTGTGTATAGTGAAGATGTGTGTAGTGAAGATGTGTGTATAGTGAAGATGTGTGTAGTGAAGATGTGTGTATAGTGAAGATGTGTGTATAGTGAAGATGTGTGTATAGTGAAGATGTGTGTAGTGAAGATGTGTGTATAGTGAAGAAGTGTGTAGTGAAGATGTGTGTATAGTGAAGATATGTGTATAGTAAAGATGTGTGTATAGTGAAGATGTGTGTATAGTGAAGATATGTGTATAGTGAAGATGTGTGTAGTGAAGATGTGTGTATAGTAAAGATGTGTGTATAGTGATGATGTGTGAATAGTGAAGATGTGTGTATAGTGAAGATGTGTGTATAGTGAAGATGTGTGTATAGTGAAGATGTGTGTAGTTAAGATGTGTGTATAGTGAAGATGTGTGTATAGTGAAGATGTGTGTATAGTGAAGATGTGTTTATAGTGAAGATGTGTGTATAGTGAAGATGTGTGTATAGTGAAGATGTGTGTATAGTGAAGAAGTGTGTATAGTGAAGATGTGTGTATAGTGAAGATGTGTGTATAGTGAAGATGTGTGTAGTGAAGATGTGTGTAGTGAAGATGTGTGTATAATGAAGATGTGTATATAGTGAAGATGTGTATATAGTGAAGATGTTTGTATAGTGAAGATGTGTGTATAGTGAAGATGTGTGTATAGTGAAGATGTGTGTATAGTGAAGATGTATGTATAGTGAAGATGTGTTTATAGTGAAGATGTGTGTAGTGAAGATGTGTGTAGTGAAGATGTGTGTATAGTGAAGATGTGTGTATAGTGAAGATGTGTGTATAGTGAAGATGTGTGTATAGTGAAGATGTGTATATAGTGAAGATGTGTGTATAGTGAAGATGTTTGTATAGTGAAGATGTGTGTATAGTGAAGATGTGTGTATAGTGAAGATGTGTGTATAGTGAAGATGTGTGTATAGTGAAGATGTGTGTATAGTGAAGATGTGTGTATAGTGAAGATGTGTTTATAGTGAAGATGTGTGTATAGTGAAGATGTGTGTATAGTGAAGATGTATGTATAGTGAAGATGTGTGTATAGTGAAGATGTGTGTATAGTGAAGATGTGTGTATAGTGAAGATGTGTGTAGTGAAGATGTGTGTAGTGAAGATGTGTGTATAGTGAAGATGTATTTATAGTGAATATGTGAATATAGTGAAGATGTTTGTATAGTGAAGATGTGTGTATAGTGAAGATGTGTGTATAGTGAAGATGTGTGTAAAGTGAAGATGTGTGTATAGTGATGATGTGTGTATAGTGAAGATGTGTGTAGTGAAGATGTGTGTAGTGAAGATGTATGGCTAGTGAAGATGTATGTGTAGTGAAGATGTGTGTATAGTGAAGATGTGTGTAGTGAAGATGTGTGTATAGTGAAGATGTGTGTATAGTGAAGATGTTTGTATAGTGAAGATGTGTGTATAGTGAAGATGTGTGTATAGTGAAGATGTGTGTATAGTGAAGATGTGTGTATAGTGAAGATGTGTGTATAGTGAAGATGTGTGTATAGTGAAGATGTGTGTAGTGAAGATGTATGTATAGTGAAGATGTGTATATAGTGAAGATGTGTGTATAGTGAAGATGTGTGTATAGTGAAGATGTGTATATAGTGAAGATGTTTGTATAGTGAAGATGTGTGTATAGTGAAGATGTGTGTAGTGAAGATGTGTGTAGTGAAGATGTGTGTATAGTGAAGATATGTGTATAGTGAAGATGTGTGTAGTGAAGATGTATGTATAGTGAAGATGTGTATATAGTGAAGATGTGTGTATAGTGAAGATGTGTGTATAGTGAAGATGTGTATATAGTGAAGATGTTTGTATAGTGAAGATGTGTGTATAGTGAAGATGTGTGTAGTGAAGATGTGTGTAGTGAAGATGTATGTGTAGTGAAGATGTTTGTGTAGTGAAGATGTGTGTGTAGTAAAGATGTTTGTATAGTGAAGATGTGTGTAGTGAAGATGTATGTATAGTGAAGATGTGTGTATAGTGAAGATGTGTTTATAGTGAAGATGTGTGTATAGTGAAGATGTGTGTAAAGTGAAGATGTGTGTATAGTGAAGATATGTGTATAGTGAAGATGTGTGTATAGTGAAGATGTGTGTATAGTGAAGATGTGTGTAGTCAAGATGTGTGTAGTGAAGATGTGTGTATAGTGAAGATGTGTGTATAGTGAAGATGTGTGTAGTGAAGATGTGTGTAGTGAAGATGTATGTGTAGTGAAGATGTATGTGTAGTGAAGATGTGTGTATAGTGAAGATGTGTGTAGTGAAGATGTGTGTATTGTGAAGATGTGTGTATAGTGAAGATGTTTGTATAATGAATATGTTTGTATAGTGAAGATGTGTGTATAGTGAAGATGTGTGTATAGTGAAGATGTGTGTATAGTGAAGATTTGTGTATAGTGAAGATGTGTGTATAGTGAAGATGTGTGTAGTGAAGATGTATGTATAGTGAAGATGTGTATATAGTGAAGATGTTTGTATAGTGAAGATGTGTGTATAGTGAAGATGTGTGTAGTGAAGATGTGTGTAGTGAAGATGTTTGTGTAGTGAAGATGTTTGTGTAGTGAATATGTGTGTGTAGTGAAGATATGTGTTTAGTGAAGATGTGTGTATAGTGAAGATGTGTGTAGTGAAGATGTGTGTATAGTGAAGATGTGTGTATAGTGAAGATGTGTGTATAGTGAAGATGTGTTTATAGTGAAGATGTGTGTATAGTGAAGATGTGTGTATAGTGAAGATGTATGCATAGTGAAGATGTGTGTATAGTGAAGATGTGTGTATAGTGAAGATGTGTGTATTGAAGATGTGTGTAGTGAAGATGTGTGTATAATGAAGATATGTATATAGTGAAGATGTGAATATAGTGAAGATGTTTGTATTGTGAAGATGTGTGTATAGTGAAGATGTGTGTAGTGAAGATGTGTGTATAGTGAAGATGTGTGTATAGTGAAGATGTTTGTATAGTGAAGATGTGTGTATAGTGAAGATGTGTGTATAGTGAAGATGTGTGTATAGTGAAGATGTGTGTATAGTGAAGATTTGTGTATAGTGAAGATGTGTGTATAGTGAAGATGTGTGTAGTGAAGATGTATGTATAGTGAAGATGTGTATATAGTTAAGATGTGTGTATAGTGAAGATGTGTGTATAGTGAAGATGTGTATATTGTGAAGATGTTTGTATAGTGAAGATGTGTGTATAGTGAAGATGTGTGTAGTGAAGATGTGTGTAGTGAAGATGTATGTGTAGTGAAGATGTTTGTGTAGTGAAGATGTGTGTGTAGTGAAGATGTTTGTATAGTGAAGATGTGTGTATAGTGAAAATGTTTGTATAGTGAAGATGTGTGTATAGTGAGGATGTGTGTATAGTGAAGATCTGTGTATAGTGAAGATGTGTGTATAGTGAAGATGTGTGTAGTGAAGATGTGTGTATAGTGAAGATGTGTGTATAGTGAAGATGTGTTTATAGTGAAGATGTGTGTATAGTGAAGATGTGTGTATAGTAAAGATGTGTGTATAGTGAAGATGTGTGTATAGTGAAGATATGTGTATAGTGAAGATGTGTGTATAGTGATGATGTGTGTAGTGAAGATGTATGTATAGTGAAGATGTGTGTATAGTGAAGATGTGTGTATAGTGAAGATGTGTGTATAGTGAAGATGTGTGTATAGTGAAGATGTGTGTATAGTGAAGATATGTGTAGTGAAGATGTGTGTATAGTGAAGATGTGTGTAGTGAAGATGTTTGTATAGTGAAGATGTGTGTATAGTGAAGATGTGTGTAGTGAAGATATGTGTATAGTGAAGATGTGTGTATAGTGAAGATGTGTGTATAGTGAAGATGTGTGTAGTGAAGATGTGTGTATAGTGAAGATGTGTGTAGTGAAGATGTGTGTATAGTGAAGATATGTGTATAGTGAAGATGTGTGTATAGTGAAGATGTGTGTATAGTGAAGATATGTGTATAGTGAAGATGTGTGTAGTGAAGATGTGTGTATAGTGAAGATGTGTGTATAGTAAAGATGTGTGTATAGTGATAATGTGTGAATAGTGAAGATGTGTGTATAGTGAAGATGTGTGTATAGTGAAGATGTGTGTATAGTGAAGATGTGTGTAGTTAAGATGTGTGTATAGTGAAGATGTGTGTATAGTGAAGATGTGTGTATAGTGAAGATGTGTTTATAGTGAAGATGTGTGTATAGTGAAGATGTGTGTATAGTGAAGATGTGTGTATAGTGAAGAAGTGTGTATAGTGAAGATGTGTGTATAGTGAAGATGTGTGTATAGTGAAGATGTGTGTAGTGAAGATGTGTGTAGTGAAGATGTGTGTATAATGAAGATGTGTATATAGTGAAGATGTGTATATAGTGAAGATGTTTGTATAGTGAAGATGTGTGTATAGTGAAGATGTGTGTATAGTGAAGATGTGTGTATAGTGAAGATGTATGTATAGTGAAGATGTGTTTATAGTGAAGATGTGTGTAGTGAAGATGTGTGTAGTGAAGATGTATGTGTAGTGAAGATGTATGTGTAGTGAAGATGTGTGTATAGTGAAGATGTGTGTAGTGAAGATGTGTGTATAGTAAAGATGTGTGTATAGTGAAGATGTTTGTATAGTGAAGATGTTTGTATAGTGAAGATGTGTGTATAGTGAAGATGTGTGTATAGTGAAGATGTGTGTATAGTGAAGATGTGTGTATAGTGAAGATGTGTGTATAGTGAAGATGTGTGTAGTGAAGATGTATGTATAGTGAAGATGTGTATATAGTGAAGATGTGTATATAGTGAAGATGTGTGTATAGTGAAGATGTGTGTATAGTGAAGATGTGTGTATAGTGAAGATGTGTATATAGTGAAGACGTGTATATAGTGAAGATGTATGTATAGTGATGATGTGTGTATAGTGAAGATGTGTGTATAGTGAAGATGTGTGTATAGTGAAGATGTATGTATAGCGAAGATGTGTGTATAGTGAAGATGTGTGTAGTAAAGATGTGTGTAGTGAAGATGTATGTGTAGTGAAGATGTATGTGTAGTGAAGATGTGTGCATAGTGAAGATGTGTGTAGTGAAGATGTGTGTATAGTGAAGATGTGTGTATAGTGAAGATGTTTGTATAGTGAATATGTTTGTATAGTGAAGATGTGTGTATAGTGAAGATGTGTGTATAGTGAAGATGTGTGTATAGTGAAGATGTGTGTATAGTGAAGATGTGTGTAGTGAAGATGTATGTATAGTGAAGATGTGTATATAGTGAAGATGTTGGTATAGTGAAGATGTGTGTATAGTGAAGATGTGTGTAGTGAAGATGTGTGTAGTGAAGATGTGTGTGTAGTGAAGATGTTTGTGTAGTGAAGATGTTTGTGTAGTGAAGATGTGTGTGTAGTGAAGATGTGTGTATAGTGAAGATGTGTGTATAGTGAAGATGTGTGTAGTGAAGATGTGTGTATAGTGAAGATGTGTGTATAGTGAAGATGTGTGTATAGTGAAGATGTGTTTATAGTGAAGATGTGTGTATAGTGAAGATGTGTATATAGTGAATATGTGAATATAGTGAAGATGTTTGTATAGTGAACATGTGTGTATAGTGAAGATGTGTGTATAGTGAAGATGTGTATATAGTGAAGATGTGTGTATAGTGAAGATGTGTGTATAGTGAAGATGTGTATATAGTGAAGATGTTTGTATAGTGAAGATGTGTGTATAGTGAAGATGTGTGTAGTGAAGATGTGTGTAGTGAAGATGTATGTGTAGTGAAGATGTTTGTGTAGTGAAGATGTTTGTGTAGTGAAGATGTTTGTATAGTGAAGATGTGTGTAGTGAAGATGTATGTATAGTGAAGATGTGTGTATAGTGATGATGTGTGTATAGTGAAGATGTGTGTATAGTGAAGATGTGTGTATAGTGAAGATGTGTGTATAGTGAAGATGTATGTATAGTGAAGATGTGTGTAGAGTGAAGATGTGTGTAGTGAAGATGTGTGTAGTGAAGATGTATGTGTAGTGAAGATGTATGTGTAGTGAAGATGTGAGTATAGTGAAGATGTGTGTAGTGAAGATGTGTATATAGTGAAGATGTGTGTATAGTGAAAATGTTTGTATAGTGAAGATGTGTGTATAGTGAAGATGTATGTATAGTGAAGATCTGTGTATAGTGAAGATGTGTGTATAGTGAAGATGTGTGTAGTGAAGATGTGTGTATAGTGAAGATGTGTGCATAGTGAAGATGTGTGTATAGTGAAGATGTGTGTATAGTGAAGATGTTTGTATAGTGAATATGTTTGTATAGTGAAGATGTGTGTATAGTGAAGATGTGTGTATAGTGAAGATGTGTGTATAGTGAAGATGTGTGTATAGTGAAGATGTGTGTATAGTGAAGATGTGTGTATAGTGAAGATGTGTGTATAGTGAAGATGTGTGTATAGTGAAGATGTGTGTATAGTGAAGATGTGTGTATAGTGAAGATATGCGTAGTGAAGATGTGTGTATAGTGAAGATGTGTGTAGTGAAGATGTTTGTATAGTGAAGATGTGTGTATAGTGAAGATGTGTGTAGTGAAGATGTGTTTATAGTGAAGATGTGTGTATAGTGAAGATGTGTGTATTGTGAAGATGTGTGTAGTGAAGATGTGTGTATAGTGAAGATGTGTAGTGAAGATATGTGTATAGTGAAGATGTGTGTATAGTGAAGATGTGTGTATAGTGAAGATGTGTTTATAGTGAAGATGTGTGTATAGTGAAGATGTGTGTATAGTGAAGATGTATGTATAGTGAAGATGTGTGTATAGTGAAGATGTGTGTATAGTGAAGATGTGTGTAGTGAAGATGTGTGTAGTGAATATGTGTGTATAGTGAAGATGTGTATATAGTGAAGATGTGAATATAGTGAAGATGTTTGTATAGTGAAGATGTGTGTATAGTGAAGATGTGTGTATAGTGAAGATGTGTGTATAGTGAAGATGTGTGTATAGTGAAAATGTGTGTATAGTGAAGATGTGTGTAGTGAAGATGTGTGCAGTGAAGATGTATGTGTAGTGAAGATGTTTGTGTAGTGAAGATGTGTGTGTAGTGAAGATGTTTGTATAGTGAAGATGTGTGTATAGTGAAAATGTTTGTATAGTGAAGATGTGTGTATAGTGAAGATGTATGTATAGTGAAGATCTGTGTATAGTGAAGATGTGTGTATAGTGAAGATGTGTGTAGTGAAGATGTGTGTATAGTGAAGATGTGTGCATAGTGAAGATGTGTGTATAGTGAAGATGTGTGTATAGTGAAGATGTTTGTATAGTGAATATGTTTGTATAGTGAAGATGTGTGTATAGTGAAGATGTGTGTATAGTGAAGATGTGTGTATAGTGAAGATGTGTGTATAGTGAAGATGTGTGTATAGTGAAGATGTGTGTATAGTGAAGATGTGTGTATAGTGATGATGTGTGTATAGTGAAGATGTGTGTATAGTGAAGATGTGTGTATAGTGAAGATATGTGTAGTGAAGATATGTGTATAGTGAAGATGTGTGTAGTGAAGATGTTTGTATAGTGAAGATGTGTGTATAGTGAAGATGTGTGTAGTGAAGATGTGTGTATAGTGAAGATGTGTGAATAGTGAAGATGTGTGTATAGTGAAGATGTGTGTAGTGAAGATGTTTGTATAGTGAAGATGTGTGTAGTGAAGATATGTGTATAGTGAAGATGTGTGTATAGTGAAGATGTGTGTATAGTGAAGATGTGTGTATAGTGAAGATGTGTGTATAGTGAAGATGTGTGTAGTGAAGATGTGTGTATAGTAAAGATGTGTGTATAGTGATGATGTGTGTATAGTGAAGATGTGTGTAGAGTGAAGATATGTGTATAGTGAAGATGTGTGTATAGTGAAGATGTGTGTAGTGAAGATGTGTGTATAGTGAAGATGTGTGTATAGTGAAGACGTGTGTAGTGAAGATGTGTGTAGTGAAGATGTATGTGTAGTGAAGATGTTTGTGTAGTGAAGATGTGTGTGTAGTGAAGATGTTTGTATAGTGAAGATGTGTGTATAGTGAAAATGTTTGTATAGTGAAGATGTGTGTATAGTGAAGATTTGTGTATAGTGAAGATCTGTGTATAGTGAAGATGTGTGTATAGTGAAGATGTTTGTAGTGAAGATGTGTGTATAGTGAAGATGTGTGTATAGTGAAGATGTGTGTATAGTGAAGATGTGTATATAGTGAAGATGTGTGTATAGTGAAGATGTGTGTATAGTGAAGATGTGTGTATAGTGAAGATGTGTGTAGTGAAGATGTGTGTAGTGAAGATGTGTGTATAGTGAAGATGTGTATATAGTGAAGATGTGTATATAGTGAAGATGTTTGCATAGTGAAGATGTGTGTATAGTGAAGATGTGTGTATAGTGAAGATGTGTGTATAGTGAAGATGTATGTATAGTGAAGATGTGTGTAGAGTGAAGATGTGTGTAGTGAAGATGTGTGTAGTGAAGATGTATGTGTAGTGAAGATGTATGTGTAGTGAAGATGTGAGTATAGTGAAGATGTGTGTAGTGAAGATGTTTGTATAGTGAAGATGTTTGTATAGTGAAGATGTTTGGATAGTGAAGATGTGTGTATAGTGAAGATGTGTGTATAGTGAAGATGTGTGTATAGTGAAGATGTGTGTATAGTGAAGATGTGTGTATAGTGAAGATGTGTGTACAGTGAAGATGTGTGTAGTGAAGATGTATGTATAGTGAAGATGTGTGTATAGTGAAGATGTGTGTATAGTGAAGATGTGTGTATAGTGAAGATGTATGTATAGTGAAGATGTGTGTATAGTGAAGATGTGTGTATAGTGAAGATGTGTGTATAGTGAAGATGTATGTATAGTGAAGATGTGTGTATAGTGAAGATGTGTGTATAGTGAAGATGTGTGTAGTGAAGATGTGTGTAGTGAAGATGTGTGTTTAGTGAAGATGTGTATATAGTGAAGATGTGAATATAGTGAAGATGTTTGTATAGTGAAGATGTGTGTATAGTGAAGATGTGTGTATAGTGAAGATGTGTGTATAGTGAAGATGTGTGTATAGTGAAGATGTGTGTATAGTGAAGATATGTGTAGTGAAGATATGTGTAGTGAAGATGTATGTGTAGTGAAGATGTATGTGTAGTGAAGATGTGTGTATAGTGAAGATGTGTGTAGTGAAGATGTGTGTATAGTGATGATGTGTGTATAGTGAAGATGTTTGTATAGTGAAGATGTGTGTATAGTGAAGATGTGTGTATAGTGAAGATGTGTGTATAGTGAATATGTGTATAGTGAAGATGTGTGTATAGTGAAGATTTATGTATAGTGAAGATGTGTGTTTAGTGAAGATGCGTGTATAGTGAAGATGTGTGTATAGTGAAGATGTGTGTATAGTGAAGATGTGTGTATACACATATTTTCACTATGCACACATCTTCACTACACACATCTTCACTATACACACATCTTCACTATACACACATCTTCACTATACACACATCTTCACTATACAAACATCTTCACTATACATACATCTTCACTACACACATCTTCACTATACCCACATCTTCACTACACACATCTTCACTATATACACATCTTCACTATATACACATCTTCACTATACACACATCTTCACTACACACATCTTCATTACACACATCTTCACTACACACATCTTCACTATACACACATCTTCACTATACACATCTTCACTATACACACATCTTCACTACACACATCTTCACTATATACACATCTTCACTATACACACATCTTCACTATACACACATCTTCACTACACACATCTTAACTATACACACATCTTCACTACACACATCTTCACTATACACACATCTTCACTATACACACATCTTCACTATACAAACATTTTCACTATACATACATCTTCACTACACACATCTTCACTATACACACATCTTCACTACACACATCTTCACTATATACACATCTTCACTATACACACATCTTCACTATACACACATCTTCACTACACACATCTTAACTACACACATCTTCACTACACATATCTTCACTATACACACATCTTCTCTATACACACATCTTCACTACACACATCTTCACTATACACACATCTTCACTACACACATCTTCACTACACACATCTTCACTATACACACATCTGCACTATGCACACATCTTCACTATACACACATCTTCACTATACAAACATCTTCACTATACATACATCTTCACTACACACATCTTCACTATACACACATCTTCACTACACACATCTTCACTATATACACATCTTCACTATATACACATCTTCACTATACACACATCTTCACTACACACATCTTCACTACAAACATCTTCACTACACACATCTTCACTATACACACATCTTCACTATACACATCTTCACTATACACACATCTTCACTACACACATCTTCACTATATACACATCTTCACTATACACACATCTTCACTATACACACATCTTCACTACACACATCTTCACTATACACACATCTTCACTACACACACCTTCACTACACACATCTTCACTATACACACATCTTCACTATACACACATCTTCACTATACAAACATCTTCACTATACATATATCTTCACTACACACATCTTCACTATACACACATCTTCACTACACACATCTTCTCTATATACACATCTTCACTATATACACATTTTCACTATACACACATCTTCACTACACACATCTTCACTACACACATCTTCACTACACACATCTTCACTATACACACATCTTCACTATACACATCTTCACTATACACACATCTTCACTACACACATCTTCACTATATACACATCTTCACTATACACACATCTTCACTATACACACATCTTCACTACACACATCTTCACTATACACACATCTTCACTACACACATCTTTACTACACACATCTTCACTACACACATCTTCACTATACACACAACTTCACTATACACATCTTCACTATACACACATCTTCACTACACACATCTTCACTATATACACATCTTCACTATACACACATCTTCACTATACACACATCTTCACTACACACATCTTCACTATACACACATCTTCACTATACACACATCTTCACTATACACACATCTTCACTATACAAACATCTTCACTATACATACATCTTCACTACACACATCTTCACTATACACACATCTTCACTACACACATCTTCACTATATACACATCTTCACTATACATACATCTTCACTACACACATCTTCACTATACACACATCTTCACTACACACATCTCCACTATATACACATCTTCACTATATACACATCTTCACTATACACACATCTTCACTACACACATCTCCACTACACACATCTTCACTACACACATCTTCACTATACACACATCTTCACTATACACATCTTCACTATACACACATCTTCATTACACACATCTTCACTATATACACATCTTCACTATACACACATCTTCACTATACAAACATCTTCACTATACATACATCTTCATCACACACATCTTCACTATACACACATCTTCACTACACACATCTTCACTATATACACATCTTCACTATATACACATCTTCACTATACACACATCTTCACTACACACATCTTCACTACACACATCTTCACTACACACATCTTCACTATACACACATCTTCACTACACACATCTCCACTCTACAAACATCTTCACTACACACATCTTCACTATACACACATCTTCACTATACATACATCTTCACTATACAAACATCTTCACTACACACATCTTCACTATACACACATCTTCACTATACACACATCTTCACTACACACATCTTCACTACACACATCTTCACTATACACACATCTTCACTATACACACATCTTCACTATACACACATCTTCACTACACACATCTTCACTATACACACATCTTCACTACACACATCTTCACTATACACACATCTTCACTATACACACATCTTCACTATACACACATCTTCACTACACACATCTTCACTATACACACATCTTCACTATACAAACATCTTCACTACACACATCTTCACTACAAATATCATCACTACACACATCTTCACTATACACACATCTTCACTATACACACATCTTCACTATACACACATCTTCACTATACACACATCTTCACTATACACACATCTTCACTATACATACATCTTCACTACACACATCTTCACTATACACACATCTTCACTATACACACATCTTCACTATACACACATCTTCACTATACATACATCTTCACTACACACATCTTCACTATACACACATCTTCACTATACACACATCTTCACTATACACACATCTTCACTATACACACATCTTCACTATACACACATCTTCACTATACACATCTTCACTATACACACATCTTCACTATACACACATCTTCACTATACACACATCTTCACTATACACACATCTTCACTATACATACATCTTCACTACATACATCTTCACTACACACATCTTCACTATATACACATCTTCACTATATACACATCTTCACTATACACACATCTTCACTACACACATCTTCACTACACACATTTTCACTACACACATCTTCACTATACACACATCTTCACTATACACATCTTCACTATATACACATCTTCACTATATACACATCTTCACTATAAACACATCTTCACTACACACATCTTCACTACACACATCTTCACTACACACATCTTCACTATACACACATCTTCACTATACACATCTTCACTATACACACATCTTCACTACACACATCTTCACTATATACACATCTTCACTATACACACATCTTCACTATACACACATCTTCACTACACACATCTTCACTACACACACATCTTCACTACACACATCTTCACTACACACATCTTCACTATACACACATCTTCACTATACACACATCTACACTATACACACATCTTCACTATACAAACATCTTCACTATACATACATCTTCACTACACACATCTTCACTATACACACATCTTCACTACACACATCTTCACTATATACACATCTTCACTATATACACATCTTCACTATACACACATCTTCACTACACACATCTTCACTACACACATCTTCACTACACACATCTTCACTATACACACATCTTCACTATACACATCTTCACTATACACGCATCTTCACTACACACATCTTCACTATATACACATCTTCACTATACACACATCTTCACTATACACACATCTTCACTACACACATCTTCACTACACACACATCTTCACTACACACATCTTCACTACACACATCTTCACTATACACACATCTTCACTACACACATCTTCACTATACACACATCTTCACTACACACATCTTCACTATACACACATCTTCACTATACACACATCTTCACTATACACATCTTCACTATACACACATCTTCACTACACACATCTTCACTATATACACATCTTCACTATACACACATCTTCACTACACACATCTTCACTATATACACATCTTCACTATACACACATCTTCACTATACACACATCTTCACTACACACATCTTCACTATACACACATCTTCACTACACACATCTTCACTACACACATCTTCACTATACACACATCTTCACTATACACACATCTTCACTACACAGATTTTCACTACACACATCTTCACTATACACACATCTTCACTATACACATCTTCACTATATACACATCTTCACTATATACACATCTTCACTATAAACACATCTTCACTACACACATCTTCACTACACACATCTTCACTACACACATCTTCACTATACACACATCTTCACTATACACATCTTCACTATACACACATCTTCACTACACACATCTTCACTATATACACATCTTCACTATACACACATCTTCACTATACACACATCTTCACTACACACATCTTCACTACACACACATCTTCACTACACACATCTTCACTACACACATCTTCACTATACACACATCTTCACTATACACACATCTACACTATACACACATCTTCACTATACAAACATCTTCACTATACATACATCTTCACTACACACATCTTCACTATACACACATCTTCACTACACACATCTTCACTATATACACATCTTCACTATATACACATCTTCACTATACACACATCTTCACTACACACATCTTCACTACACACATCTTCACTACACACATCTTCACTATACACACATCTTCACTATACACATCTTCACTATACACACATCTTCACTACACACATCTTCACTATATACACATCTTCACTATACACACATCTTCACTATACACACATCTTCACTACACACATCTTCACTACACACACATCTTCACTACACACATCTTCACTACACACATCTTCACTATACACACATCTTCACTACACACATCTTCACTATACACACATCTTCACTACACACATCTTCACTATACACACATCTTCACTATACACACATCTTCACTATACACATCTTCACTATACACACATCTTCACTACACACATCTTCACTATATACACATCTTCACTATACACACATCTTCACTACACACATCTTCACTATATACACATCTTCACTATACACACATCTTCACTATACACACATCTTCACTACACACATCTTCACTATACACACATCTTCACTACACACATCTTCACTACACACATCTTCACTATACACACATCTTCACTATACACACATCTTCACTATACACACATCTTCACTATACAAACATCTTCACTATACATACATCTTCACTACACACATCTTCACTATACACACATCTTCACTACACACATCTTCACTATATACACATCTTCACTATATACACATCTTCACTATACACACATCTTCACTATACACATCTTCACTATACACACATCTTCACTATACACACATCTTCACTATACACACATCTTCACTATACAAACATCTTCACTATACATACATCTTCACTACACACATCTTCACTATACACACATCTTCACTACACACATCTTCACTATATACACATCTTCACTATATACACATCTTCACTATACACACATCTTCACTATACACATCTTCACTATACACACATCTTCACTACACACATCTTCACTATATACACATCTTCACTATACACACATCTTCACTATACACACATCTTCACTACACACATCTTCACTATACACACATCTTCACTACACACATCTTCACTACACACATCTTCACTATACACACATCTTCACTATACACACATCTTCACTATACACACATCTTCACTATTCAAACATCTTCACTATACATACATCTTCACTACACACATCTTCACTATACACACATCTTCACTACACACATCTTCACTATATACACATCTTCACTATATACACATCTTCACTATACACACATCTTCACTACACACATCTTCACTACACACATCTTCACAACACACATCTTCACTATACACACATCTTCACTATACACATCTTCACTATACACACATCTTCACTACACACATCTTCACTATATACACATCTTCACTATACACACATCTTCACTATACACACATCTTCACTACACACATCTTCACTACACACATCTTCACTACACACATCTTCACTATACACACAACTTCACTATACACATCTTCACTATAAACATATCTTCACTACACACATCTTCACTATATACACATCTTCACTATACACACATCTTCACTATACACACATCTTCACTACACACATCTTCACTATACACACATCATCACTACACACATCTTCACTACACACATCTTCACTATACACACATCTGCACTATGCACACATCTTCACTATACACACATCTTCACTATACAAACATCTTCACTATACATACATCTTCACTACACACATCTTCACTATACACACATCTTCACTACACACATCTTCACTACACACATCTTCACTACACACATCTTCACTATACACACATCTTCACTATACACATCTTCACTATACACACATCTTCACTACACACATCTTCACTATATACACATCTTCACTATACACACATCTTCACTATACACACATCTTCACTACACACATCTCTTCACTATACACACATCTTCACTACACACATCTTCACTACACACATCTTCACTATACACACATCTTCACTATACACACATCTTCACTATACACACATCTTCACTATACAAACATCTTCACTATACATACATCTTCACTACACACATCTTCACTATACACACATCTTCACTACACACATCTTCACTATATACACATCTTCACTATATACACATCTTCACTATACACACATCCTCACTACACACATCTTCACTACACACATCTTCACTACACACATCTTCACTATACACACATCTTCACTATACACATCTTCACTATACACACATCTTCACTACACACATCTTCACTATATACACATCTTCACTATACACACATCTTCACTATACACACATCTTCACTACACACATCTTCACTATACACACATCTTCACTACACACATCTTCACTACACACATCTTCACTATACACACATCTTCACTATACACACATCTTCACTATACACACATCTTCACTATACAAACATCTTCACTATACATACATCTTCACTACACACATCTTCACTATACACACATCTTCACTACACACATCTTCACTATATACACATCTTCACTATATACACATCTTCACTATACACACATCTTCACTACACACATCTTCACTACACACATCTTCACTACACACATCTTCACTATACACACAACTTCACTATACACATCTTCACTATACACACATCTTCACTACACACATCTTCACTATATAAACATCTTCACTATACACACATCTTCACTATACACACATCTTCACTACACACATCTTCACTATACACACATCTTCACTACACACATCTTCACTACACACATCTTCACTATACACACATCTGCACTATGCACACATCTTCACTATACACACATCTTCACTATACAAACATCTTCACTATACATACATCTTCACTACACACATCTTCACTATACACACATCTTCACTACACACATCTTCACTATATACACATCTTCACTATATACACATCTTCACTATACACACATCTTCACTACACACATCTTCACTACAAACATCTTCACTACGCACATCTTCACTATACACACATCTTCACTATACACATCTTCACTATACACACATCTTCACTACACACATCTTCTCTATATACACATCTTCACTATACACACATCTTCACTATACACACATCTTCACTACACACATCTTCACTATACACACATCTTCACTACACACATCTTCACTATACACACATCTTCACTATACACACATCTTCACTACACACATCTTCACTATACACACATCTTCACTACACACATCTTCACTACACACATCTTCACTATACACACATCTTCACTATACACACATCTTCACTATACACACATCTTCACTATACAAACATCTTCACTATACATACATCTTCACTACACACATCTTCACTACACACATCTTCACTATACACACATCTTCACTATGTACACATCTTCACTATATACACATCTTCACTATAAACACATCTTCACTACACACATCTTCACTACACACATCTTCACTACACACATCTTCACTATACACACATCTTCACTATACACATCTTCACTATACACACATCTTCACTACACACATCTTCACTATATACACATCTTCACTATACACACATCTTCACTATACACACATCTTCACTACACACATCTTCACTACACACACATCTTCACTACACACATCTTCACTACACACATCTTCACTATACACACATCTTCACTATACACACATCTACACTATACACACATCTTCACTATACAAACATCTTCACTATACATACATCTGCACTACACACATCTTCACTATACACACATCTTCACTACACGCATCTTCACTATATACACATCTTCACTATATACACATCATCACTATACACACATCTTCACTACACACATCTTCACTACACACATCTTCACTACACACATCTTCACTATACACACATCTTCACTATACACATCTTCACTATACACACATCTTCACTACACACAACTTCACTATATACACATCTTCACTATACACACATCTTCACTATACACACATCTTCACTACACACATCTTCACTATACACACATCTTCACTACACACATCTTCACTACACACATCTTCACTATACACACATCTTCACTATACACACATCTTCACTATACACACATCTTCACTATACAAACATCTTCACTACACACATCTTCACTATACACACATCTTCACTACACACATCTTCACTATATACACATCTTCACTATATACACATCTTCACTATACACACATCTTCACTACACACATCTTCACTACACACATCTTCACTACACACATCTTCACTATACACACAACTTCACTATACAAATCTTCACTATACACACATCTTCACTACACACATCTTCACTATATAAACATCTTCACTATACACACATCTTCACTATACACACATCTTCACTACACACATCTTCACTATACACACATCTTCACTACACACATCTTCACTACACACATCTTCACTATACACACATCTGCACTATGCACACATCTTCACTATACACACATCTTCACTATACAAACATCTTCACTATACATACATCTTCACTACACACATCTTCACTATACACACATCTTCACTACACACATCTTCACTATATACACATCTTCACTATATACACATCTTCACTATACACACATCTTCACTACACACATCTTCACTACACACATCTTCACTACGCACATCTTCACTATACACACATCTTCACTATGCACATCTTCACTATACACACATCTTCACTACACACATCTTCTCTATATACACATCTTCACTATACACACATCTTCACTATACACACATCTTCACTACACACATCTTCACTATACACACATCTTCACTACACACATCTTCACTACACACATCTTCACTATACACACATCTTCACTATACACACATCTTCACTATACAAACATTTTCACTATACATACATCTTCACTACACACATCTTCACTATACACACATCTTCACTACACACAACTTCACTATATACACATCTTCACTATACACACATCTTCACTATACACACATCTTCACTACACACATCTTAACTACACACATCTTCACTACACACATCTTCACTATACACACATCTTCTCTATACACACATCTTCACTACACACATCTTCACTATACACACATCTTCACTACACACATCTTCACTACACACATCTTCACTATACACACATCTGCACTATGCACACATCTTCACTATACACACATCTTCACTATACAAACATCTTCACTATACATACATCTTCACTACACACATCTTCACTATACACACATCTTCACTACACACATCTTCACTATATACACATCTTCACTATATACACATCTTCACTATACACACATCTTCACTACACACATCTTCACTACAAACATCTTCACTACACATATCTTCACTATACACACATCTTCACTATACACATCTTCACTATACACACATCTTCACTACACACATCTTCACTATATACACATCTTCACTATACACACATCTTCACTATACACACATCTTCACTACACACATCTTCACTATACACACATCTTCACTACACACACCTTCACTACACACATCTTCACTATACACACATCTTCACTATACACACATCTTCACTATACAAACATCTTCACTATACATACATCTTCACTACACACATCTTCACTATACACACATCTTCACTACACACATCTTCTCTATATACACATCTTCACTATATACACATCTTCACTATACACACATCTTCACTACACACATCTTCACTACACACATCTTCACTGCACACATCTTCACTATACACACATCTTCACTATACACATCTTCACTATACACACATCTTCACTACACACATCTTCACTATATACACATCTTCACTATACACACATCTTCACTATACACACATCTTCACTACACACATCTTCACTATACACACATCTTCACTACACACATCTTTACTACACACATCTTCACTACACACATCTTCACTATACACACAACTTCACTATACACATCTTCACTATACACACATCTTCACTACACACATCTTCACTATATACACATCTTCACTATACACACATCTTCACTATACACACATCTTCACTACACACATCTTCACTATACACACATCTTCACTACACACATCTTCACTACACACATCTTCACTATACACACATCTGCACAATGCACACATCTTCACTATACACACATCTTCACTATACAAACATCTTCACTATACATACATCTTCACTACACACATCTTCACTATACACACATCTTCACTACACACATCTTCACTATATACACATCTTCACTATACATACATCTTCACTACACACATCTTCACTATACACACATCTTCACTACACACATCTCCACTATATACACATCTTCACTATATACACATCTTCACTATACACACATCTTCACTACACACATCTCCACTACACACATCTTCACTACACACATCTTCACTATACACACATCTTCACTATACACATCTTCACTATACACACATCTTCATTACACACATCTTCACTATATACACATCTTCACTATACACACATCTTCACTATACACACATCTTCACTACACACATCTTCACTATACACACATCTTCACTACACACATCTTCACTACACACATCTTCACTATACACACATCTTCACTATACACACATCTTCACTATACAAACATCTTCACTATACATACATCTTCACAACACACATCTTCACTATACACACATCTTCACTACACACATCTTCACTATATACACATCTTCACTATATACACATCTTCACTATACACACATCTTCACTACACACATCTTCACTACACACATCTTCACTACACACATCTTCACTATACACACATCTTCACTACACACATCTCCACTATACAAACATCTTCACTACACACATCTTCACTATACACACATCTTCACTATACATACATCTTCACTATACAAACATCTTCACTACACACATCTTCACTATACACACATCTTCACTATACACACATCTTCACTACACACATCTTCACTACACACATCTTCACTATACACACATCTTCACTATACACACATCTTCACTATACACACATCTTCACTACACACATCTTCACTATACACACATCTTCACTACACACATCTTCACTATACACACATCTTCACTATACACACATCTTCACTATACACACATCTTCACTACACACATCTTCACTATACACACATCTTCACTATACAAACATCTTCACTACACACATCTTCACCACACATATCATCACTACACACATCTTCACTATACACACATCTTCACTACACACATCTTCACTATACACACAACTTCACTATACAAATCTTCACTATACACACATCTTCACTACACACATCTTCACTATATAAACATCTTCACTATACACACATCTTCACTATACACACATCTTCACTACACACATCTTCACTATACACACATCTTCACTACACACATCTTCACTACACACATCTTCACTATACACACATCTGCACTATGCACACATCTTCACTATACACACATCTTCACTATACAAACATCTTCACTATACATACATCTTCACTACACACATCTTCACTATACACACATCTTCACTACACACATCTTCACTATATACACATCTTCACTATATACACATCTTCACTATACACACATCTTCACTACACACATCTTCACTACACACATCTTCACTACGCACATCTTCACTATACACACATCTTCACTATACACATCTTCACTATACACACATCTTCACTACACACATCTTCTCTATATACACATCTTCACTATACACACATCTTCACTATACACACATCTTCACTACACACATCTTCACTATACACACATCTTCACTACACACATCTTCACTACACACATCTTCACTATACACACATCTTCACTATACACACATCTTCACTATACAAACATTTTCACTATACATACATCTTCACTACACACATCTTCACTATACACACATCTTCACTACACACAACTTCACTATATACACATCTTCACTATACACACATCTTCACTATACACACATCTTCACTACACACATCTTAACTACACACATCTTCACTACACACATCTTCACTATACACACATCTTCTCTATACACACATCTTCACTACACACATCTTCACTATACACACATCTTCACTACACACATCTTCACTACACACATCTTCACTATACACACATCTGCACTATGCACACATCTTCACTATACACACATCTTCACTATACAAACATCTTCACTATACATACATCTTCACTACACACATCTTCACTATACACACATCTTCACTACACACATCTTCACTATATACACATCTTCACTATATACACATCTTCACTATACACACATCTTCACTACACACATCTTCACTACAAACATCTTCACTACACATATCTTCACTATACACACATCTTCACTATACACATCTTCACTATACACACATCTTCACTACACACATCTTCACTATATACACATCTTCACTATACACACATCTTCACTATACACACATCTTCACTACACACATCTTCACTATACACACATCTTCACTACACACACCTTCACTACACACATCTTCACTATACACACATCTTCACTATACACACATCTTCACTATACAAACATCTTCACTATACATACATCTTCACTACACACATCTTCACTATACACACATCTTCACTACACACATCTTCTCTATATACACATCTTCACTATATACACATCTTCACTATACACACATCTTCACTACACACATCTTCACTACACACATCTTCACTACACACATCTTCACTATACACACATCTTCACTATACACATCTTCACTATACACACATCTTCACTACACACATCTTCACTATATACACATCTTCACTATACACACATCTTCACTATACACACATCTTCACTACACACATCTTCACTATACACACATCTTCACTACACACATCTTTACTACACACATCTTCACTACACACATCTTCACTATACACACAACTTCACTATACACATCTTCACTATACACACATCTTCACTACACACATCTTCACTATATACACATCTTCACTATACACACATCTTCACTATACACACATCTTCACTACACACATCTTCACTATACACACATCTTCACTACACACATCTTCACTACACACATCTTCACTATACACACATCTGCACTATGCACACATCTTCACTATACACACATCTTCACTATACAAACATCTTCACTTTACATACATCTTCACTACACACATCTTCACTATACACACATCTTCACTACACACATCTTCACTATATACACATCTTCACTATACATACATCTTCACTACACACATCTTCACTATACACACATCTTCACTACACACATCTCCACTATATACACATCTTCACTATATACACATCTTCACTATACACACATCTTCACTACACACATCTCCACTACACACATCTTCACTACACACATCTTCACTATACACACATCTTCACTATATACACATCTTCACTATATACACATCTTCACTATACACACATCTTCACTATACACATCTTCACTATACACACATCTTCACTACACACATCTTCACTATATACACATCTTCACTATACACCCATCTTCACTATACACACATCTTCACTACACACATCTTCACTATACACACATCTTCACTACACACATCTTCACTACACACATCTTCACTATACACACATCTTCACTATACACACATCTTCACTATACACACATCTTCACTATACAAACATCTTCACTATACATACATCTTCACTACACACATCTTCACTATACACACATCTTCACTACACACATCTTAACTATATACACATCTTCACTATATACACATCTTCACTATACACACATCTTCACTACACACATCTTCACTACACACATCTTCACTACACACATCTTCACTATACACACATCTTCACTATACACATCTTCACTATACACACATCTTCACTACACACATCTTCACTATATACACATCTTCACTATACACACATCTTCACTATACACACATCTTCACTACACACATCTTCACTATACACACATCTTCACTACACACATCTTCACTACACACATCTTCACTACACACATCTTCACTATACACACATCTTCACTACACACATCTTTACTACACACATCTTCACTACACACATCTTCACTATACACACAACTTCACTATACACATCTTCACTATACACACATCTTCACTACACACATCTTCACTATATACACATCTTCACTATACACACATCTTCACTATACACACATCTTCACTACACACATCTTCACTATACACACATCTTCACTACACACATCTTCACTACACACATCTTCACTATACACACATCTGCACTATGCACACATCTTCACTATACACACATCTTCACTATACAAACATCTTCACTTTACATACATCTTCACTACACACATCTTCACTATACACACATCTTCACTACACACATCTTCACTATATACACATCTTCACTATACATACATCTTCACTACACACATCTTCACTATACACACATCTTCACTACACACATCTCCACTATATACACATCTTCACTATATACACATCTTCACTATACACACATCTTCACTACACACATCTCCACTACACACATCTTCACTACACACATCTTCACTATACACACATCTTCACTATACACATCTTCACTATACACACATCTTCATTACACACATCTTCACTATACACACATCTTCACTACACACATCTTCACTATATACACATCTTCACTATATACACATCTTCACTATACACACATCTTCACTACACACATCTTCACTACACACATCTTCACTACACACATCTTCACTATACACACAACTTCACTATACACATCTTCACTATACACACATCTTCACTACACACATCTTCACTATATAAACATCTTCACTATACACACATCTTCACTATACACACATCTTCACTACACACATCTTCACTATACACACATCTTCACTACACACATCTTCACTACACACATCTTCACTATACACACATCTGCACTATGCACACATCTTCACTATACACACATCTTCACTATACAAACATCTTCACTATACATACATCTTCACTACACACATCTTCACTATACACACATCTTCACTACACACATCTTCACTATATACACATCTTCACTATATACACATCTTCACTATACACACATCTTCACTACACACATCTTCACTACAAACATCTTCACTACGCACATCTTCACTATACACACATCTTCACTATACACATCTTCACTATACACACATCTTCACTACACACATCTTCTCTATATACACATCTTCACTATACACACATCTTCACTATACACACATCTTCACTACACACATCTTCACTATACACACATCTTCACTACACACATCTTCACTATACACACATCTTCACTATACACACATCTTCACTACACACATCTTCACTATACACACATCTTCACTACACACATCTTCACTACACACATCTTCACTATACACACATCTTCACTATACACACATCTTCACTATACACACATCTTCACTATACAAACATCTTCACTATACATACATCTTCACTACACACATCTTCACTATACACACATCTTCACTACACACATCTTCACTATATACACATCTTCACTATATACACATCTTCACTATAAACACATCTTCACTACACACATCTTCACTACACACATCTTCACTACACATATCTTCACTATACACACATCTTCACTATACACATCTTCACTATACACACATCTTCACTACACACATCTTCACTATATACACATCTTCACTATACACACATCTTCACTATACACACATCTTCACTACACACATCTTCACTACACACACATCTTCACTACACACATCTTCACTACACACATCTTCACTATACACACATCTTCACTATACACACATCTACACTATACACACATCTTCACTATACAAACATCTTCACTATAAACACATCTTCACTTTACACACATCTTCACTATACACACATCTTCACTATACACACATCTTCACTATAAACACATCTTCACTTTACACACATCTTCACTATACACACATCTTCACTATACACACATCTTCACTAAACACACATCTTCACTATACACACATCTTCACTATACACACATCTTCACTATACACACATCTTCACTAAACACACATCTTCACTATACACACATCTTCACTATACACACATCTTCACTAAACACACATCTTCACTATACACACATTTTCACTATACACACATCTTCACTATACACTCATTACTCGCCACTCAACACTCGCTACTCAACACTCGCCACTCATTACTCGCCACTCATTACTCGCCACTCATTACTCGCCACTCGCCACTCATTACTCGCCACTCATTACTCGCCACTCGCCACTCATTACTCGCCACTCATTACTCGCCACTCATTACTCGCCACTCGCCACTCATTACTTGCCATTCATTACTCGCCACTTGCCACTCGCCACTCATTACTCACCACTCATTACTCGCCACTCATTACTTGCCATTCATTACTCGCCACTCGCCACTCGCCACTCATTACTCGCCACTCATTACTCACCACTCATTACTCACCACTCGCCACTCGCCACTCATTACTTGCCACTCATTACTTGCCATTCATTACTCGCCACTTGCCACTCGCCACTCATTACTCGCCACTCATTACTCGCCACTCGCCACTCGCCACTCATTACTCGCCACTCGCCACCACTCATTACTCGCCACTCGCCACTCACCACTCGCCACTCACCACTCATTACTTGCCACTCATTACTCGCCACTCATTACTCGCCACTCGCCACTCGCCACTCAATATTCACCACTCATTACTCGCCACTCGCCACTCATTACTCGCCACTCAAGACTCGCCACTCATTACTAACCACTCATTACTCGCCACTCATTACTCGCCACTCGCCACTTATTACTCGCCACTCGCCACTCATTACTCGCCACTCATTACTCGCCACTCATTACTCACCACTCATTACTCGCCACTCATTACTCGCCACTCGCCACTCATTACTCGCCTCTCATTACTCGCCACTCATTACTTGCCACTCATTACTCGCCACTCATTACTCACCACTCATTACTCGCCACTCATTACTCGCCACTCGCCACTCATTACTCGCCACTCACCACTCACTACTCGTCACTCATTACTCGCCACTCGCCACTCATTACTCGCCACTCATTACTCGCCACTTATTACTCGCCACTCGCCACTCGCCACTCATTACTCGCCACTCACCACTCATTACTCGCCACTCGCC
>JAWZYT010001592.1:27500-60000 GCA_034508575.1 Petrolisthes manimaculis | reverse complement strand
TTATAAATATTACGCTACCATGATTAAAAATGGGTGGATGATGTAGATAAAATCCTCCTGCATGTCATGGTGGTATAAGATTGCAGATAAGACAAAAATTATTGCTGGAAACGTAATTTTAATGTCAAAATGTCAATGACGCTCTAATTTGCACCCAGTGTTGCCAGGTGCAGGGAAATTTATCTGTTTTAGGGAATTTAGAAGTTCACATACGGAAATAATATACAGTTCGTTCAAGAGTAAACAGGGAAATTTCTATCAGATGAAATACCTAAAGACCATAAATGTTCAGGAGTAAACGGGGAATAATTGAGGTAAAAAGCGAAATTCTGATATTAAAGTGAGGGAAATTACGTCAAGCAGACATGGCAACACTGACACACGAGCGCGGGAATCTAGGGTTCTTGGTCATACACATTAGAACGTCATTGACATTTTGACATTAAAATTACGTTTCCAGCAATAATTTTTGTCTTATCTGCAATCTTATACCACCATGACATGCAGGAGGATTTTATCTACATCATCCACCCATTTTTAATCATGGTAGCGTAATATTTATAAATAAATATCGGCATATAAAAAAAGTTGTATAAACATTTTTAGCTACTTGTTTCACTTCAACTCGTATTTAATCGTATATTTTTTAATGATATGGATATTTTTTTCACGATAAAAGTAATCCTCTATCATTATTCTGTCAGGTTACCAAAGTGCCAAGAAGATATTAAGCGAAATAAGTGAAGCACCAAGAAAAAACAAAAAAGTGTACATCTGAGAAATACAATGTTTTGGTATGGGAAAGGTAAGCGTGAACGGAGGTTGCCTGGAGATATTGACCAATCAGAGACGAGCATTAAAAATACACCTAGGCTCCAATTGCAAGCTAGGATTGGATAGAGTATAGTAACACATTACAACTCCAAAAAAATATATATACTGTACATGGTTAAGTATCAAGATATTTTTATTTGTCCTGCTACAGTATATGTATACTGTACTGTAAACATTATCTATCTATCTATCTATAGCTCTACTCCTTACTCTCTCCTAGAACTCCCTCCAAAGAGATGATCAGATCATGGCAAAGGAGTTTCCAGTTCTCCCTGTTCCAGCACTCCTTCAACTCTCGGTCAATCCTTCTTTAAAAGTGAAATACTTCAAAAGAAATTTAATATAAATATTCTAGTACCACTGAATTAAAATCATGTGGCCCCAGCACCATAATAGTAACATAAATTACTATTACCAAGTACAGTATCTGTGAGGCATTATTAGTAATATAAAGTACAGTAGGCCTACAGTATACTGTAATTAAGAGTTAGCTTTTGTTATCTTATTTGCACATAAACTTTCAGATGTAGAACATGGAGAATAATTTAATTTTTCACTTTTTATAAATGAACAGGAAAAATAACCAAGCTCAGAAAAAGGATGATGAAGAAATGTCTATAAATAATTGATTATTGCACTAACACTTACACTCTAATATGCACAAATCTTGACGGTAATTCTTGACTAATAAGATGTACTTGGTACAGAAACGAAAGACTACAAGTATCCTAATAATAGTCTATGAATAATCTTACAACCACCAGATTCAAAGTGATGGTTGCTTGATTAGTTCTGTCATTTAAAGGTATTTAAATAGAAGGCAAGAGAATGTATGAGTTGTCAAATACTGTACAGTATTCAATACAAATATACAGAACATCTCTGGAGTAAAGAATACTATTTTGGCAAAATATTTCTGAAGACTTTTTCAAATCAACTTGCTCCAGAAAGGCATGCCCAATGTGTAACTGTCCCAGTTTATTTTGTTTCCCAAAACTGCACTGAAGTTAACAACAGTTGTGAATTGGATATGTCTCCTTGAAGCAATCACATCTTGAAATTCTCTTGAGAATCACTTGCCAAAGTGGTCTTTTATTCTGATGATCACCCTATGTAGTCTAATATCAATTAAAAGTGATGCCAATAACTTGCATTTCTATGGCAATATACTGTCTCTATTGAAAACTGTAATTAACACACCTGATAATAATCCCGTAAAATGGGCTGTAAATGAAAATTTACATTTACCTGCTAGACTATTTGGTAAGTAGGCTACCATATTAAAAGTAAATATTTGGTTAAGTAGTAAAAGTAACATACACTTTTATCAGTACAGGTAACAATACAGTACTCAATACAGTCATAGTTTTTAAATAGATACAAAGCAGCAGCAGTAAAAGTCAAGTCAGGCTGTTTTTGTGTTTACGTAAGAACATCACAGGAGGTAGTGGTGGTAGGATTAGTTTACAAGAAAAAGACTCCTTATGTAGTATTTTCATACAGAAGAAGATTTAGAAAGCCACTGGAAAATTCTTAGTCTGTATTATCGGGACTAACTAACCGTACTATTAATGTACTGTATACTATAGGTGGTGTAGGCTAAGGTATCAATACAAATTTCAATAACCTGTGAACCAATATACAAATAAAAATATTGAGATGTAATATTGTAGGATAATTTTATACATTAATGTTATTCAGTATATTTGCTGATGTAATTAATGTATGTACAAACTAATCATTTTCAAGTGGCTCCCCAATGAAAACTGTGAAAGACTTGTGTTTCTATGACAAAGCCCGGCTGGCCACTAAAAACACAACAAAATTATATGAAAAAGGAGCTCTTCAAATACACTTCTTATAAATGCAATACAGTACAGTCTGCTTCTGGCTTGCTGCTCAATTATGAATTTACTATATTCCATATGTTGGCTACTTTTATTTTCTTTGTAAGGCAAAGAAAATACTTTATGGTATGTATTATACACTAAATAACCATGCTTCAGAGAACTGAGTATGATTAATGTATTTTCATTTATACATGTGTCAATTATGAGAAAATTAGAACAATTTTTGAAGAACATCCATACATAGCAAATAGTAAAATACATTTAGCTTATACAATCTCCCAAACCGTGAAGTTGTATAAATTGCATAATGGGCATTATAAATGTGAAATATAGAACACTAGTACAGTACTAAGGTCTTGAGATGATAGACAAACATATACAGTAATCAAATGTAAAGCTGTGTTGAGATTTGACTAGTCCATTATTCCTTCCATTAGTAAACCTTATACAGTATATCTCTTGGAGATCATAACATACTGGTACTCTTCTCACTTAGCATCCTCATCATATACATTATCTTTTTGATCTAGTTAAACATCATTCCACTCTTTATATTTCTGTGCTGTTTCTTTAACATGTAAAGAACCCACAGCTTAACCTTATCAATGACTCCTATATAAAATATATCTAGTTAATGCATTAACAAAATAGTATTTCCCTTCCCAACTACAGTACTGTACAGTATAACAAATACAGTATAATGCTGTAAACTGTACTAAGTTTAATCTGTAGTTAATAACAAAAATTTATATAAACTCAGTGCAGGTCACTTCCTCAAACTGTTAACCAGAATAAAGTAAGTAAGAATATATACTATAATTCTGGTCCTGGAGTGGCGGCGTCTACCTGATGAGTAACTCAAAATTATCGTTAACTCTTAATTAAAAATATATACAGTATATCACTGTAAGCTAAATCTAGATCTCTAAATCAAATTTGTAAGTCAACATAAATAAAATCATTAATATAAAATCCAGTTTTAAAAAGAAATTCTGTAATCATGAGATATGTGATAAAGTTAAAATAATTTTAAATATACTGTATACACAACATAACCAAGTGATTTACATTTATTTATGAATTCTCAAATCAAATTGTGTTTGCAGAACAAGCAACTTGCAAGAGATTTGCAGAAGTGGAATGTTAGGGTTAGAGTTTGAGAAAATGCATTTACAGTGGATTATTGTTTGTGTTGCACGCCACTGCATAAAACAGACTCCTCATCGTCATTACAAAGTAATAATAATAATTTAAAAAAAAATTATAAGTCATGATTGCCTTTCTTAAAATTCTGCACTAACTTGAATCCTCTCAAGAAATGAACCTTGAGGTTACCATGCATCCTGGGTGTAGATTTTTATATCAAGTTGAGCACATTCTTTATCAAGAAAAATGATAAATTTGTGTCCATGCTTCAACCTTAGAGAATCCCAGCCTCGTAAAGAATATCAAGAAAAGGAAAATACCAACCAAGCACATTACTTTAGATGGGTTTGGCACCACATCAAGTTGAAAAATCACATACTGTGTATTGGAGTTGAGACTTAAAGAGGGTTTCTGTACTGATGTCTCACACAGTCTCCAGCTATACTGTATTATGTTCTCTGACACTATACAGTTATATAAATATATATATATGTTTTACCAATATAACAATACAATCCATCACTTTAAATAATTATCACTGACTGAATACATGCACTGTCATCATTATAATTTAGCACAGCCACATATGCAATAACACCATTATTTGTGGCATACAGTATTTCAATTGTGTTCCTATATGACCATATATACCTGTGCTTTAAATTTAAGCTAATAACAGTTATTTGTGGGGGAAAATGGATGACACTTCCATTAATATTTATATAATTATTGCCCATACAAGCAATTTTCAAGCCTTTAGAGCAAACATAAAATGTAGCATGTTTTGTGAATGACCTGATAATGCAACATTGTGTACTGAACTGATGTAATTATCAAGTTAAGAGTAAAAACATAAAAAGCATTTTAATTGTCTACACAGTATCATCTCTATCTTTGTACAATATCTTATTTCTCTTATCTGAAACAATGACCAAAATGTGGGGCAAGACATCTTTTTAGTTTAAAAAAATGCACACATGCACATGTGCTGTACAGTATAGTACTCTACAATCAATTTATCTCATCAGTCCTTTTCGAGTTTTGAATACTGTATAAGCAATTTCTACTTTTATTAATTGCTACCTCCTGCACCATATGTTAATTCATAATCAATACAAGTTGTTAATGTCCTCTCTAGTAATATAAACCACTGCTCATATTAGTTATCAATTCAGCCAAAAATGAGGCTCATGAAATATCACAAACTTTAAGGACTTGCCAGGTTACACACAAACACCCAACACAGAAGAGTAATGATGAATTTTTTACCACACTTAGAAAAAATACCATTGTAGAAAACAATTCACCAACTTAATAATAAGTAACAAGGCTCCTGGTGGATTACGTAACTCACACTTAACAGAAATCCATATGTTTACCCACAAAATATCAATACACCTCCAGAACCCTGTACAGTATAACCAGCAAGGCAATACTGTACTCCTAATGTACAGTACTTCTACAAAAACCTATACAGTACAGTATCATTATAAACAACAAAAACATACTTTCCATTTTTGATATAGTTGTTAGAATTACAACACTATGACATAATAGTCTGCCCAGCATTTAATAATTAAAAGTTTAATATATACCAAATATAAAACAGCTGAGGGAATTATCATCATCATTATCCCAAAGGTTGAAACTATTCCATGGTGACATAGGTGGCCAGCTGTCATAACGGACCCTGTGATGTAGTTAAAATATTGAAGATAAATGAGTCCTTCAAACAATGCCATGAAACACTATCTATATAGAAAGAGCTTGTTTCATGGCATAGTCAAGAGGAATCAGATGCCACCAAGTCTCATATACGATCACAGGGTCCTTAATGCACTTACCTTATATGAAGGAAAATCTTTCTGGTTAATGATTTAACTATTCCTATACTCCATTCACTTAAAAAGCTGTCCAGTTGGTTAGCCAAACCTCTACTCATTCCAGTTACCCTGTGGGTTCTCCTTCACTAGTTCATGACAATGCAGCATGTTCAATGAGGCAGTTCCCCACTACTGTACTGTACACATCAAAAGTGAAGTACTGTATGCTCAATCATAGTTGCTTACAATGAAAATTTTCTTAGGTGTTTTCTTTCCTCAGAATTTGCTTTTATATCAAAATGTTCTTATGTATCATTGGTTTATGATTACATAACTAAGACAGTACAGTACAGTACTTTATATAATGTTATTCAAATACAATACACTGTAATACAAAAGTTTCTTGTTACTCTCTTTGGAAACTAACATTTATCTTCCATTGCATGGACTAAATTTTATATTTGTGGGCTTTTCAAGGGTGACACTGCATTTTCATAAAATCACTGGCTTACGAGATAATATTTTATGTATGAAAATGGTTAATTTTATTCTTTCAAATTACTAATACAGTATAAAGTTATTAATCATTTCTGTACTGATATAATATACTGTACTAACAGTTTTAATCAGAGGTTGATATAGTTATCTAAAAATTATTATAAATCATATAAGAGGGTCTCAAATAAGGGGAGAATTCAGGGAAACTGGAATTAGCAGGGGCTTGGCTATTCAACTGGCTACTTTGAATGAATGCAGTATAGACAGTCAAAAACTGTCCTTGCCCATTCTTTCCTAATTGACTACTACTGGCCAAAGCTAAAGCAATGATGAAGTTTTAGAGAAAAAGTAAAAGAAGTCACTGGGACCAACACAATTAATTACCAAGTTCCATTAGTGCCCTTCTGAACTGCTTATATCACTGCCAAGTTGGAGATATACAGTGATCTGATGATTCCTTTGTCTGTATCCTACCATTTTCACCATGATCAGTTTTGACCCATTAGTTAATCTACAAACTGTGATATTTATAAGTTTCTATCATCCTTCAGTGAGCATGTAACACAGGCTGACATGTATATGAGTCAATTTTACAAATATTAATATAAGTAACTGTTGTTACTACTAATGACCTTGGCCTACTATGGGTGTAAATGAAAGAAATAAAATATACTCATTTTGCTAATGGATGTAGGGGGTCCAAGGCTGGACTACCTTAACCAAATCATTTAAACGAGAGAAGCCAAAGACTAGGTCGATGCTCAACAGTATTTGAAAATATCACATGGAAAGTTTCCTACATCATAAGTAAATTTTGTATATCGTAAATTTTTGGAAAAATCATTAGTTCCTATTTACATCAATTATCTTGGAATTCTTAGTATCAGTTCGCTTTATAAACCCGAATTAACCACCTATTTTTTATTGTACAATTATTTTGCAGTTATCATGTAGTCAATCATGAACCACATCCTAGTGCTTTGAGTCCTGTTGGAATACTGACTTGTGTGTTGGCAAGGGGTTGCTTGCAGTCTGTGTTGATCTCAAGGTGCTTAACACAGTGCATATAGAAGTGTCTGGAGCCTCCTGGATCTCAGGGATATCCCTCAGGGAAATACTGTCAAGTGGGGTGGTGGGATATCTTAACAGTTCCTACTGGAGTTACACTAGGGTGTGTTTTTGCCCCCACTTTTATCAATGTCTATATGGACTGGGTGTTTGGTCAAGCTATGAACTATAGCTCAAGTGGTGCATCAGTCAGTGATTTTAAGGTGTCAGACCTTGACATTGCCATTGATGCTGTGATCGTTCCTTAGACACTGGAGGTTCTTGTGACTACTCTGTCAGTAACCTGGACCAAGACCAAAGTCCAGGGTTTAGGGGGAACTTGTTGTATGATGGTGTAGTCAGTGTATGCTTGTGGTGAGAACATTGAGATCTTGGATAGTTTCACTTATCTTGACAGTGTAGTCCAAAGGAGCAGTGGGTCTGATGAGGTCACTAAGTGCACTGTGATCCAAATCTATACATACCATGACACACTACTCAGCTTTACCACTCTTTTACTATCAACAAAGCCACTTTATGATATAACTGTGCATATTATGTAAATTGTGTTTGATTTTAGAGAATATGAATTAAATCAGAAAACTTTTCACTGAGCTATCTGTATTAATTTTAATGCAACAGTCCCAAGAGACTGGAAAGGAGCATACTGCTTTCATTTAAAATGATCTGACTATGGTTGCCCAGCATTAGGATCCTACACACCATAGTGGGGTAATACACGGGACATGGATGTTACCTTTCCAATTATTTAAAGAATATTTGAGGAGGCTACCAACATACTGTGTCCAAAAAAAGCAGCTTTCAATTATATGGTAAAAAAGGAGTTAATAACCTCTACCAAAAATGTTGGCGTGATTATATTTACTTCTTTGTCTATCAGTCTGTATGTAAAAATTTCTTAAAATGTCATTAACCAATTTTCACAAAATTTAGTAGGAAGACATGATTATGTGCAATGGAAGAAGTGATTAAATTGAGAAGGCAATTAGTGAAGTGTAGATGGAGATATGGGAACAAACATCCTCCAAAGTTGTTGGAAATATGGGTGAAATATGGATGACTGTGTCTAGGGAATTTCACGAGTTTTGAGAATGAGATACTTTTTGGGGGAGGGTTTGCTCAGCTTCGGCAGAGGTTTGCAGTCTCTGAATGTCCTTATCATCTTGCATTTGATTTTAACTGGTATATTACAATTAGCTCAACAAAATTTTTGAGGTAATAACTATTCAATACTAAACAGTGTTTGTGTAGTTGATGATTAACATCACAAATATAGTATTGTACTTTAAATAATTCACCAATAATTTTAATGACATGTACTATGCAAGCATATGTTTGTTCGCCTATTATTACTTGCTTATGGCATTCCTCCAGTAGGTTTAATTTAGAGTGTCTGGCTCTAGCTGGCTCTTAGGACATTCCAAAGTAATTCACTGCATGTTTTTTATGGCATGGCCTTCTTCTCTGTACCCTCCCTTCAATTTGTGTATTTATGACCCTTTCAATCAACTGTCCTCTTCCATTCTCTCATAACTTGGAAAGTAGGGTTGCACCATTTACTCAGTCAATCAAAAAGTACCAAACATCCATCTAGCCATTCAAATCACCACCCATTCTAGTCTCTTTACATCCTTCACCTTGGTTGGTCAGGTTTTACTCCAATACAGTATCACATTCCTCACACAGGCAGTACAGATTCTACCCTTCATGTGAAATGAGAGGCTCCTCATGATAAAGTGGGACAACAATGCATGGAACTTTTCCACACACTTCTTCACCTTAGCAATAGAACCTGTCTCTGCTCTATCTTCTTCTATCACCTAGGTAACAATATTCCTCTGCACAATCTAGGTCTCACCATTAAACTTGACCCTTTCTAAATTTACTTCTACTTGATTGTCCCTACATACAGGACATTCAAAGTTAGTAACATTTTACAGCCTACTGGGCACACCACTACATCTGAGTTAATATATAACATATTGTAAACAACAAAACTATTATCTCAGCAAACAGAGTAGCTGTGCAACAACTCTTATGAGAAGTGAATAAAGGATATCAAAGTACATCTTAAGCTTTCAACTTAAAGGTACAGTGGACAGCAAAAGTTTCTTATGACTGAATATGTGATGGTTGTTGGGAGGAGTTAGCTGTTAGGGGTAATTTCCTCAAGATGAACTTAACGAGTTATGCAACTCTGCATGGAAAATGCAGTAACTAAAATTGCTAGAGTAGTCTGAAGGGGACAGATTAAACCAACAACACCCTCATTGTTACCAGTGAAATTACGTTCTTTCTCTGCTATATTCTTATGTAGTTTCGTGTAATTAAAACAGGTTCATGCCTGTTTATTACACAAAACTTTAACATGGTCCCTGAAATAAGATTTGAAAAGAAAAAGAATAGATTCTGCAACCTCCACTATCCCAGCAGGCCAATATCATGCAACTCTACATCAAAATTTCCTTTTGCAGAATTGATAATCTGACATTAATAGATATTTCTGCTATCAGCTTGAATGTCTTATAACCTGCTAGTAGGCTTAGTGTATGTCTTGTGTCCTGTTTATCCATATAACTTTCATTTTTTTCTAATGCATACTCCTTCTACAGTGCAGTACTATAATTTCCACCATCAGTTCTTTGTACCACCCTCAATAAACATCAAATATCCAATAAATAATTAATCACAGTTCTGCCCTTACCTCATCAGTCAATCACAGTTTTCGCAACAATCTTCCTGCATGCAAGTCTTATTACATATCTATGAGACTCAATGGTTGACTCAGCAATGAAGAACTTCTTGAAAACTTAACTGACCGGTGAGAGTGCAGTTTAGAGGCCGCTGGCAGTCACCCTTCTCCCTCAATGTACTCTTGCTTATGACTTGCTTGAGAAGAGTTGATACTGAAAATAAATGGAATCAGAAGGAAGTTAATGCACCTATTATCATGTTACATATAAGATGAAACTGACATGCTATATGAACATTACTGATTGTGAAGAGCAATTACAAATACAATTATTTTCTCAAGCAGTTATGTGCTACACTTAACTTGTAGCTCATTGTATATTCATAAAGTTTATAGATTCATGGGTCTGCTTCAACAAGTATAGTACTGTATACTTAAAACACATATTCATTGAACAGCCTAGAAGGGAAGAATCAAATTTAATACAACAGTACAGATTTGCTCTTGTACATGACACAATGTAACAAAGAAAACACAAGATTGTGAATATTGATACAATGATTTGTCAACTGCACTGACTTTAAGTGTGCCAATAGTCTTCATTATAATTTGTTACATCCCTGTCTGTATAGGCAAGTTACTGTACCATCAACAATATACAAGTAATATTGATATATTTACACACAAAAGCTGTGACTGCATTTTACAAATGACTGACGAAATTGCGCTGTTACAATGCAATGAAAAAATATGAGAAGTTATGTATATATCTAAATTTAGTTTACAACACAAGCATTTATTAAGTAGCCAGTGCATGCAATAGTATTTGATTATTTATACAGCCTACAATGAAATAATTAGAACAAACAAATTACAGAGCTTTGATGAATTATCCTCTACATCTAATATGTTGAAATAATAAATCACTTTGTGAATACACTAGTAGCAACTCAAACCTGGAGGAAAAATGTTTGTCAGCTTTGGGAATGAATATTGGCACTCACAAGTGGAAATTAATTCCACCGGAGTTCAGCTATAACGGTCAAGTACCTTGTCCTTATAACTTACAGGAAGATGATACACTTCCTCTATTAGGTTAATTAACTGTACATATAATGCTGAACCTTGATCTCAGTCCATCCAAAATACTACCATTGTACCAACCCAGTGCTCTACCATTTACAAATATGGCGATTAATTATTTCAACAATCTGTATACTGTATTCTTGAAAGGTTCAAGCAGATGCTCTTAACTTAGACTAAATATAGATGTAGATACTCAATGCTGAGCTGATCTCTGTTAATAAAACTGGACTAGGTAGGTTTCTATATTAAATGTGATTACTCTTTATGCACAATACTGCCATGGATCTGTAAGGCAATTATTACAGTTCGTGGGATAGGGAATGGAGAGACTACAGTATAGCCCTTCTAAACTTAAAGCAGATTAAAAACTCTAGCTAAATTATTTCTCTAAATAAAATCCTAGATATCAAGACGCTTCATTTCCGTTTACAAATGAAAACGGATGTTTAGTACCACTTGAGCTCGGCCACACACTATAGGTCATGTACTGTATCTCACAATTAGATTACAGTGAGGTGCTACCCCTCCAAACCTATTTTCTGTGATATAGTCTCAAACTCATGCCAACTAGATGCAATGTGAGAATGCTATCACTGCACCAACCTCCTGCCCTTGACAAAGCACCATGAAGCATTGCAAGATGGAGGGGGAGAGGTGTAGACAAATTGAAAGAGAATGAAGACACCAAGGTGGTAAGAGGACAGTAGAAGGGGAGAAAAGCAAGTGAGGTGGAGAGATGGAAGAGAAGAGACAGACCGAGAGTGAAGTGAAGGCATGGAGTTGAGGTATATGAGTGAGAGGAGGGACGTCAATTGGCAATTTCTTTATGGCCACCCCCTTCGGGGATTGAGATGTCTGGCAATAGATAAATAGATCGATATATGAATTGCACGAATTAGTATTACCTCCCTTTTAGATTAATTTCTTCCTACAAGCAACAAAATGGCCAAATAAAATGTATATTTCTACAACGATCTAGTGTGCATATAGAGTGTAGCACTAGCCAAACAGCAATTCAATATGAATAATAAAGGTAGGTATGGTAGTAAAAAACTGTACAATAATTATCACTCAAGCAAGTTTTATACTGTGAAGAGTTCTACCTACTCCAGTAAGGTTTAAAGAGATCAGTGACATTAATCATGTCTTTCCCCTTTCCCTTAGTGTGCTACAAAATACCCCATATTTGTGACTTTCTTAAATTTTGTCCCAAACCCATTTCTGGAATTAGATTTAGGAATAAACCGATATCTAGAACACAAGGGGTTGAATCAGACTTAAATGACTTTATGTAAATTAGAAGAGCTTGGTCAGTTGATAATAAAATCCTAGAGTTTGGCAGCAACGGCCAAATGGGATTAAATTACACCAAGAGAGCATTAAAAAAAATATCCAATACTGTACCACAATATTACAGTACTCTGAATTACATATGTAACCATTTTATAATTAGGAGTTAATTCACGCACTCATATGTCTGGTGCTTCCTACCATTCTCATACCTTGTGTCTTGGGATGGAAGTATTGGTAGTAATAAAATGAGTAAATTATGAAGAGAAGCATGTATAGCATAATGAGAACAAATGACACTAAAACTCATTTGTCCTCCTTATCCTTCTAATAAAAATATCATTTGACAACCGACTACAGTAAAAAAATGTCCATGATTATCCTGTGTTATAGTTACCACTGTTTCATGTTGATACTACAGGATCATATAATAAAACAGTTATTTATGGACTCCCTGTAATTGATGGGGCCTAGTACAATAGTAAAAATGCTACTGTCTTTGATGATTTACAACATTGTAAACATCTTTGCATGACTAAAACACTTTATATACCTGCCAAGGAGAACACTGTCGACTCCAGCTGAAAAATAAACCAAGCTGTACTGTATCTACGAAGGTAAGTTCAGCAGAAAATAGGTTAGAGGTACAGTATGCTATTTGTTGTACTGGTGCTGCTATTCAGAATAATAACTAACCTAACTCGTAACACAGTATACCTGTACTTTCCTAAATATACATTTAATCATTATTCCTCATCTATCGCAGAAAGCGGACAATATGTGCCCGGAGTTACATAATTTAGTCTCACCTCTTATATACATCATAAAAACTGCAGTACACCAGTACACTAATCATTTAAAACACTGCAATTGAACTTACAAACAGATATACAGGAGAGGGGCAGGGATTGGACAAACAACCACAAAACAGAGAAGCAAAATGAGTTTGCTAGTGCCGGAAAAATAAAGCTAGAAACTTACTGGATAGACTATAATTATGCAAACTGTACTGTACTTTAAAATTAAAAGAAAACTGCATACCATATAAATAAAATGGACAGATAGAGACAAAGAAAGTAAAAGGCTGCGACACCACACGACACAGGTAAACAGGGGCGTGTGTCCGGGTCATACTCACTGTACTCACCACGCCGGCCGACAACTGTTGCAAGAGGTTCCCGCTCGACGCATTTGATATCAGCGCTGAGGGGCGGCGATGCTTGTACGAAGAGGAGAGGGGGTTGGTGAGGTTGATGGAGGCTGTGGAGGAACGTCGAGAGTCTAACCCACCCAGGGAGGTTATGGAACACGTTGACTGGCGCCGGGATCCCAGGTTAGAGGCTGGGGATGGTGTGAGTAGCATGGGCACGCTCTTGCTGGCGTTGGCGATGGATGAATTCTGTGTTGATTGAGATGAGTAAGACACTGCTCTTACTACTTACTCCTTCTAAGCTATTACAGTGGTACTGTATCTAAATTAAAAAGTGCTCTAAAGAAATAACTCAGAAGACATAATGCAGTTTCAGTCAAGGCAGCTATGCAATATTTGGATACTCCTAATGCAGCAATGCTAGTTTGTTTATGTGCCAACTAAATTAACTTCTAGTAAATGCAAAATACCAGCTGCAGTTAATTGCTGCAAGTTCCTACTGACGGACAAATAACCGCTAATACACCACAAATAACTAATCCACTAATCTATACAGCTCAGGCAAACTAATAATTAAGACTATTGTACACAGATTATTCATAAAGTTTTATAATGTACAATACACAACATCAATGCAGTCTATTATGTATGGTGCTTTTCTTATTTCTATCCACCTAATAACAAATAATGTTAGTGAAGCTCGTACTGAAACAAACCTACTTTGACTAGAGGATAACACTAACAAATCATTTGAGCTATTTACTTGGTTATTAAAATAATACTGTAGCTAGCTGGTTGGAGCTTTATGCCCGCCCATTGACTACAATGGTCATTAAAGCAGTACAGATGGGATAATATTCTACTTGGGTTAAAGGAGGGAGCTACCTCTCCCTATATGCTGTAGCTTATCATCTATAACAATTATAAATGCACAACATGTCAGAGTATGACATGAAAAAGGAAAATACTTAGAAGGGCAAGAGCTATGATTTAGAAGATGCTGTGTGCTAAACTATCCATACAATTATTTATCATATGGATATTCTACTGTGATCTGTAACATTTTAATGGAGTTATGTACAGTCGACAAAAAAAGTTTCGTTACCATTCTTTTAACAGTGTGATGTAATGTTGGTACACCTGACTGACGAGTGTCTTATATACCTCCGTCAGCCTCCGTGTCCCTCAGTGCCTCATGGACAAGCAAGCAGAAATGACGTCGTTTTACCCAGTGCTGTTTTTTCTGGGTATTTCACGGTTATTCTTGTTATATAATACTCAAACGTATTTCCTTATGTTTATTAATAAATAGTTAAATAGTAAGAGTTCTTGAACACTCAAAACTTAATTTACAATCTGCTAAACTTTTGATATAAAAAAATCATTACTGCCGCGGCCCGTGTATTATTGGCTCAGATGACAGGAGGCACCAGTTGCCCAGTCAGCGGGGTACCAACTCTACCCCGCTTACCAATGTTAAAATTAACGTAGAGGTGGTAACGAAACTTTTTTTGCCGACTGTACATACAAGAACAGATTTTATGTCATTTAAAAATCAACATTCCTTCATAACAATAACTTTGAGAGCATCTATGCATACTGATATCTATCATAATAAAACAAAATAATGTATAAATGAATATAAACAATAAATCTAATCTCTACACTATGAAAGAAAAATGCAATTCCTGTGGACTTTCATTCTTCATGGTGCATGCATCAATTCATGACAATTTAAAAAAAAATTCAATAAAATTTGTGTGCAGTTATAAAATATGAAAGAACCTTAAAGGCACCAAAATGCTATCTATCACAATTGTGCCAGTTTTGTAGGTGAAATCTTAATAATCTAGACATACAAGTTAAAAAAAGTAAAAAAAAATTATTACAGTACTGCATATGATAGAGATCACTAACTACTGTAATGGTCTCATGAAATACTCTGGTTGTCAAGCTACCAGGTTCTAATACGGATTTGTTAATTATTATTATTCAATGTAGAAACCTAGCATATCTTTGAACAACAGAAATATGTAATTTTGATAAGTTGCATAAAGAATATTATAGACTACATCTGTATGCTCAATATAGTATGAGCCAGAGTAATTAATTTTCATCATACTGTAAATGCACCACATATACTTGTACCTTTTAAGTATGAAAACAAATACAATATCTTTTAGAATGCAACTGCATCACAGCACTAATACACATACTGTTGCTAATTTTATAGACATTAGCAACAAACATTAATACTATTACTACAGGCCTTAATTCTAACATGCAGACTAAATGACAAATTAAGTTACCCATAGAAAGAATATCAGTTTGATTTACCTTTAGGAAAGACTGGGACTTTGTCTGCATCAGAAATGGTAAAAAAGAGAAACATTGAGGAAACTATCCAGGATACAATGGAGTACAAAAATCAGAGCTATAGGAAAATATAAAACCCAGGATTAATTAAGAATGCTTGGAAAATAAATATACAATATTGCACAAAATATTGATCCTTCTTAGAAATACATACTGTATCTTGATATAAATAAGTACTGTATAAACTACAATACCTGATCTCACATGTTGCCTTTCAAGTAAACCTGGGCTTTATTTAGTAGGCTACTGTATGTATGAATGGTACACTTGGGTCCATCATAGTGAAAGTTACTCAACAGTCATTGAATTGTCTTTCACAAAGATAGTATTCCAAGAACATGAGAAGCAACCTACATTTGATGGACACATATTTTCACAAATTATTAAATGTCTCGAATGTACGGTACTGTATCTCATCTGTGGGTCAGGGTTTACATCTCTGTGAAAGAAAATAGACAGTGCTGAGTAACTCTTAACTATAATGGATCCAACTGTACTGTGGGTTAACACTGCTGAGTCAAGTCCAGCACTTTGACACTGTAGTTGGGAAGGAAAGATATGTACTGGGAAATCACTGACAATTAATATTACCTTTCAAATCTCTCAATGATATAAGTACTGTATATATTCTGGGAAAATTATGATTATCTATTCCTCTTTTGTACTTGTATAAGACAAGTGTCTATAATATAAATTAATTGAAATACATGTTTTAATGATGACGAAGAACTGCTAAGTGTCCCATAAGACTTAATTATGAATTTGACAACATTTTATGATTAAATAATAGATAAATATAATAGGAAATTATACAGGACAATTAATTATAATTTGGAGTGCAAATGAACATTACTGATGAAGTGGACACAGCAACACATAAGCAGAAATAATGTTTCAATTACAAAGATTAGACCATAGAACATTTAACATAAATGCTAAATTAGGCTGATAAACCAATCAATTTGTCAACATTGACTGATCTCCATACAGATGGACTTGGTTAAAATACCTGAAATGTATCTGCCTAACTAGAACATACAGTACATGCATTCCAGTGGGGTTCAGGAGGGTACTACCCCTCACCAACTAGTTTTCATGTAATGACAAGTATCAAATTCATTTTCAGATGGATGGGAGATGTAAGAAAACTATGGCACCATCCCATTGCCCATAGATGGAATGGGGCATCCTTTACAGATTGGCCCAGTGATCTGCACCCACTGGAAGGCATTTAATTCATATGATAAAGATTAGCACCAACCCCAGGAAGGCTATGTGGCACATGATGTGGCAACAGGGAACATTAGAGCAAGACAGAAAGTTGGCATGCTTTTTGTATGGAATCCCACTGTGGCCGGGTGGTACTCAACAGAAGGAAACTAATTTGAAAATGGCAGCAATACAGAGCAACAGTTCTTGAATTTTCAAAACCAGTGGGTTATTGGCCAGGATAGAACAAGTCAGTGAACACAACAAAAGTGTTGAATGGGAGCCTAAATATTATGTAGAGGACAAGCAAAAAGGGCACACAGCATTGCAGTGAAAACATCAGTTACCAATAGGAGGCAGGTTTGATTGACATGGTCAGAAAAGACTACAATAAAGCTGGCACCAGCAGAGGACTTGGAGCCATCCATATACAGAACAGTATTTTTACAATACTGTATAAGAATATGAAAGCAAGAAACAACTTTCCTGTGTATTACAGCAGGTTGTAATTTATGTACAATACATGGTATTACAACCCTGAATGAAGAGCAAAACTGCCACAAACTTTTATTTCTTTTCTGGATGTTTTGTTCAAGGTCATTTCAGCCCATCCATCTATATGGAGATCACTGGTTTACTCAGTAATCATATTGAAGAAAATCAGTCATTTCAAAAAGTGTCTATACCAACATTATTTAAAGAACAAATATTAAAACAAAGAGGTAAAAAACATTTACTGTACATAAATAAAATAATGAACAATGCAACTGATGAGAGTTGGGTACATAAATTTGACTTTATTGTTTATAAAATAAAAATGCATATACAGTATTATATGCTGTATAATCTAATTATGCAGCTTTAAATACACCTCAAATGCAAATAATTGCTAAAAAATACTTTCTAGAGATGAATACTCTGGGCAAATACAAGAATAAGACAGCATTATGAAGGGTTTAGGTAATATTACAATAGCTATGTCTGGCACTGTTAATATGAAATCTGCTCAAGCAAGGTTGTCGGAAATTTCAGGATGTAAGAGGCAAAATAGAGAGTACGTACAGTAAAACATTTTAGAAATTTTAGTTGTATAGGATATGTACTGTAAAATATACTTGGCATAAACAAACTATGATACAGAGAACAATAGGGGTGGATACATTCCCTCACTTCCTCCATCCTCTTAACCCCTAAAGTCATCTCCCATTCCGTCCCAGTTGGTATAGCCAGTTAGCCACTCTATAGGGTGTAGCAAAGTCAATTAACATTATGTTAAGGTGAATAATTTTGTGATAGTCAGAATCCCCTTCATCATAAACTATCAAAGGCGGTCAATCAGTATTATTAAGAAATGGGTCAGCTTAGCCCTCTATGTATCCACCCCTAAATATAATAAGTTAAATAAAGAAACCTGATATTGTACTCGCATATTACAGTATATTATTATACATTAGTAAGCAGTGCTGATGACTAGCTAAGTAAATCTTTACTATAATTATATTATGTCAAAAGCAACAGAGAAAATAAGTGGTCAAAATTGAAAGGCAATTCAGAGTTAATATTAATCAATCAGTATTTATCAGTACATCATAAAAACATGTGCCAATGTTTGATTAGAATTTCAATTTCCACATTAAAATTTCAATGAGAGTACAGTACAGTACAATATAGATAGAAAGCTTGTAATTAAAAGTTTTAATCTAAATAAATATGCTTAACTTAAAATTTATTTCAATGGGAAATTAAGAATACTGTACACAATTTTTTATAACATCAACTTTCTAATTTAAACAAACACCGGTAACTAAACAGGGCCGTTATATGGCCGAGTGTGAGCTATGGAAGGTTTATAAGGGATGGTGTGTGAAGGAGGGCAGATGGGATGGGGTTAGGAGAAGGTTACAGCTGGAGTTGCAACACACTCACTAGGAGACAACAAGAGAGGATATGAGATCTATATTACAGTACAGCATATTGTTTAAGATCTGATGCACATTTCTTTCACATATAAATGCAGACATAAGACACCCATGTCATAGGACAAGCATGTAATATTCTCTTGTAAACCAAACCTACGTGCAAATGCGAATATAACTACTGTATTAAAATTACATGTGAAGTTCAATAAACGAATCGACATACAATTTGCAAATATTAACTATGTTTTCCTTTCATTTCCTCTCATGTTGCTTCAACTAACACCTCACGATGCCTCAGTCAGCAGTTAGTGGAGTGGCCAGCGGTTAAGAACAAAATTTCAACTATCTGGCAGGACGGACGAACCAGCAGCCACAGACAGAACCACAACAGACTGCTCGCGAAACATATCTTGAGAATTCATTACAATACTAAGTTTTGTGATAACACAATTGTAGCAGGATGCAGAACCCATCAGAAGTTGATGGAGTTTCGAAATAATAAGGTAATTATTAAGCTGAAAACCTGGTAACCAAATACAAAGTGAAGTAAATGACAAAGCACAGATGACATCACCCCTATTTTTCAATTGCATATGCCTTTGCTATTGCAATGATAAAATTATTTGTCTTGTAGAAATGTGAATTGACTTGAAGCACGTATAGTAAAGCTAGAATAGCTGATCAAGTGCAAGGTATAATAATAGTACAGCAAGCACAGGTGCCACCATTTAAAACCACAAAATTTTCTTAATATTTGTTATGATCTATGTGTACCGTCAAGAACAATGTAGCTGTGAAACGTACATTGGTGTGCCACAAAGCACTTACCCGGGTCTCCAGACAGTAAGTCTATGACTGCCCTGACCAGGATAAATAATGTTCATTTGAATGTGATCCTATATACAGTATAGGCTAACAATGCTTAGACCCCCACATGAAAGATTGTATCAACACCACCAAACAAAGAAAGAGGGAAGGGAAAAAGTCGGTACTGTACCAACTTTTGGGAAGTGCGAGGATCATTTTGCTGAGTATATGGCAACATATTTAATTAAGTTTCACATCCCCTATCCAACTAAGAGGTTTCATGTGTTTATGGAGGCTGCTACAAAACTCTGTCCACTTCAAGAAGCAAGTACCGTATGTATTTGTGTTAATTAATACCTTTTTTATTTTGGGGTATTTCGGGGCAATGACCCGCTCAGTTTTAGTACTAGATGTCACCCTGGCGAACTCCTAAACCGCAGGTGACAACATAAGTCGACACCACCAACAGGTGTGGGTAACCGCAGGTGATGACATGAGTAGACCGTGCAGTTTTTAAATTTGTTTTTAAATTTGCGACACTGAAGTTATATTTCATATTGTTGTGTTGAAAAATGTTATTCTGACAGTCTTTATGATGAAATGAGAGCATGAAAACCTACTGTACTTAGATATGTAAGGAGAGAGTAAAAATGAATTTTGAGTTGTGGTCATTCTGAGCTGGCTACTCATCCTACAGATGTCCATTTAGTCTTCACAAGTACAGTACCGGTACTATCATACAGAAAAGTATCTCGTGAACGCTGCGTTTCATAAAGTGGAGTACTGTACTGTACAATTCGAGCAGTTTCAGTTCTACACATAAGGTCAAAGAATGCTCTGTTTTCTGTTCTGGGTTATATTCGGTTAGGTCAGGTCATGTTGGGTTATATTAAGCCAAGCTAGATTAGATTAGCCTAGTTAGACAGGTTTTCCAATTTCTTAATCGAGATTAATTAATAGATATTAGGCGCCAGAACAGCAAGATCATATAGCGCCAGAAAAAGGTTTTAGAGAAGTGGGACAGCAAGCAAGAAGGAAATAGGAAGAACGGAGGGACAGTTGAAGAACTGAAAGCTAGTGGCTGAGGCCAAAGGGGCGCCAAAATCCTTAAAGTATTACCTACATCACTACAGGCAGTACCCCCTACGTGGTTCTTATTCGAGATGTTTAAATAAATATATAGAATAAAACACTGAGCAAAGTTTTGCAATTCATGGTACAGACTTTCAATCATTAGAATAGTTTCCATTTTTGTTCTCCTCAGCCCAAAACCCTACATTTTGAGGTTTTTCCCCATTCCCCAAGAAATGAGACTTGTGGATTTTATATATAATTACGGTACTGCAGAAAAAAAAAAAAAAAGAGCTGGCAGAGCTCTTGCATAGAATTATCCTACAAAGATATCGTGTCATGACTCATGAATGCATAAGTTGATTAGATATAAGCTTTGAATCAAGGCATGGTTCTTGAAAAGAAAGCTGATAACTTGTAGTGTCAACATAATTAGCAAGAACCCAACAAAAAATAAAACACTTATATACAACAGAGAAACATGTACTGTATGTTTCTTTTAATTAATATTGAATAAAGGTATTTAAGAAATGTAAGATTTAATTATATGGTATATAATAAGCGCATTTGGAAGTTTAACTACTTAAGGATTGTAGGAATTAGATTAGAGTACAGTATTTACACAACAATATGACCACCACCAAAAGCAAACTTGCATAATTATACTGTACAGCAATTGGAAAATAATTAAAAGACGATTTTCGAAAATGCTCCAATGCAACACCAGCCAAACTTCTACTGGACAAGTTTATATTTAAAACATTGATTTAAAATTACAGTACATAATATTTGACGATCATGTATGCAGGCAAAAGTAATTCGATTAAAGATCACGAAAAAGTGGAGAAAGGACAGACCAGAGAAGGAAACGAAGGACGATGTAACGACGGTAGACACAACAAACACCGCCATATTCAAGAACATTCATGGTGTATACGATGGCATGGCGTGGTACCAGTACGATGACTCCAAGAGACAAACAACAGAGCCGTCGAACAGTACCACACCATCGTATACACCATAAATGTTCTTGCATTATACGGCCCCATCACACACACACACACACACAAAAAGATGGACGTCACTCACAGAAAACAAACATTATTGAAGACCATAAAATTACTAATAAATGAACTTTGAAGTGAAAAACCAACAACACACAGGTCTTTATTTCAACAAGAAGCTGAGAAAACCATCAATGGACGGACCAGTTAGTTAATTAAAGATAAAAGGAAACAAAACACACCACTTACGAACACGAGGGGCGTTGACAATAAACACATCACTCACACAAGACAAGTTGTTGTTTGTTAATTAAATGAAAGGACCATCGTGTTGTTGTTGTTGTTGTAGTCAGATAATTGGAGGTTATTTGTGAATCCTTCAAATATTCCCACGAAACAACAGCACCAACCTATATTGAACTTATTGAAGGAGCTTGTTTCGTGGCATAATAGTCAGGAGGAATCATGAAGCCACCAAATTATCTCCTACACTATCACAACAACAGGGTCCTTATAAATAATCAACTCAAAGTGGGACGGACCTTTTAAAATGTCAACAGACAAGGTAATGTTTTGTAGAACACAGATAACCTGAAGTTGAAGAAACAGTACATGAAAATATAAAATGTTAAACATATATTACAAGTGTATATATATCCAATTAAAACAAGCAAAAGTAGCAGCAGTTAAGTAAATTGAAGAATGACATTGTCAAAGAAAACAAGATGAAATGGGAAACGGACTTAAAATATTATACGAAACAAGATAGCAATCATGATTCCAATGCACATAATAATAATATTAAGGAAATAAAACAGTGACATACCATGAAATACAAAGCAAATGACAAAAACTCATAACTATAGTGTGAAATCAGAAGGAAAACCATGTGATACAAACAAAAAAATCATGCAAAAGAAAAGAAACAAAGATGAAAAGGTATAAACGAAAACAATGTATAGAGGTAGAGAGAAAGACTAGAGACAAGACAGTATAGAATAGATAGAGATCATTATGCCAGCAAAACACGACAATGAACGAGATCTAGACAGCCACACCACCGACTGTTGACCTGCGGACTGAGGCAGAGGGGCGGGGAGGGGTTGTGGCGTCGAGGGGAGTACAGGGACCCGCCATAACCAGCAGGCCCGCAACTTACCAACGTGCGTGACAGCTGCAGGGAGGGCAAAAAAGGGGGAGAGAAAAGAAAAAGAAAAACATAGATTAGTACACTTTATACTCTCTTGACGTGTGTTGTACTAGATGGGATGCTTGACTTTTATTGATTACCTCAAATTGATACTCCACTAGCTGTTGCTGGAAATGGTCACCAGAAACCACCCGAACAATTAATTAATGAAAATATGGATAGCGGAGGAAAATTATAGGGTGCATATTAGACCTATTTTAACATCTGAAATATTATAATGACAATATTCATTTTCAAGCTAAAATAGGCCTAATTTACACTCCAATTATTCACCTCCTACGACCCACATATATTAATTTATTTCGATGGTGTGGCTCGTGATTTCTGGCAAGAGAGTTGAGGTAGTCGATTGCAATAAGACAAGTATGTAAGGAACATCCCCCACAACACACGTTTGACATTCTAAACTATTTCAATATCTCATAGTAATTATATGTTGTAGCCTATACACGCTCATTTCCACCATACTCATAAAAGGTTAATTGACCCTCTGGAGCACGAGTGACTTACAAGTGCATTAATTATATTGACTGTTTAGAAGAAATACTTATGGCACCAGAGGACCGTAACATTTAAAATACAAAGAGATGTTGATGTAATGGAGTCTATTCATCTCATAAACCTATTTTGTGATACAATACAAACCACTTATAATGAGGTAGTGTTCCTTGCCTCAAATTCTCAGACTATTACTGACGCTTTCAAGAGTGTGATATTTAAGGAACCCCGTGATGTAGTAAGAAAATTGGAGATTAAAAGAGTCCTTTAAATATTGCCACGAAACACCACACCAACATTAAATTAGCTTGTTTCGTGGCATAGTCGGGAGGAATCAGAAGCCACAAGGTTTCATACACGATCACACGGTCCCTTAATACCATCAATAAACAAATCATGATTATTAATTAATATATTCATTATTATTGAGATCTGATCACAATGAGGACAGTTAAGATTTGGATGGCTGCATGGCTTTTTCCATCGTCTCAGAAATTCCATACACTCTTCTTAGCAAACCTTGGATAAATACAAATCAGAGCAATTCTAATAAGCCATCTCTACATTTGGGAGAAGTATCATCTTTGATTCTATGGGGTACATGAAAGTAGTTTAATTTTATCCCGGAAACGCACATATAAATTATGGAATTTGTACTCTTTAGGTGAATGGAGGGAGAAACTATGTTGTGCTGAGAATAGTAAAGTACAATTTTTATCAATCGTGGCTGTGTAGCATAAAAAGAAAAATAATTTAATCCTGAATGATATGCATTGTTCAAGTTTAAAGAAACCTTCGGGTGGTAAAAAACTCAGCAAATAGTTTATACCGTTTATCTGCAATGATTAAAAATGTATTATATTACACCCTACTTAAACACACAAGAATGATTTCAGTAGTAATAGTAAAAAGTATGGAGTCCCAAACTTGTCAGCTCAAAGCCATTTAGTTACTATCCTGACATAATGTTAAGTGCTATACACCACAACATAAAACATATCTTTATAGACATCTGTTGGTGGTGTAAATCAATATCACTCTAGTGCATACAAAACCTTAACTAAGATTCAAATACCTATTGTATTTGGTTACATACACTGACTACACTATGTTACACACCTTGTAATAAACCAATCCTTAAGAAAACTATGTTCTATCTGAAGATGAAAGACTGAGCACACAAGTGAAATCTGTGCCTTCTATACAAACAGTTCATAAAACACATCACAAGAGTTCCTGTATGTATATACGACAATAAAGAACCACTTGATAACACGTATCACATCACAACAGAGATCATGGTAACAAGAAAATGGACAAAGAAAACACAAAGAAACACAAAAATAACGCCACATATGCAAGACACATGGCAAAAAAAAAAAAAAAGGCTTGATGGGCGTAACAGTTGCATTCAGCAGACATACAGAGATAGAGTACGTGCATACATACTTATATACATACATACATATACACATACATATATATACATACATACATATATACATACATACATATATACATACATACATACATACATATATACAGGCATATATATACATACATACATATATACATAATTATATATACATACATATATACTTTACAAGGTGTGTATAGTGTATGTTGTATAGATTAGGACATACATACAGGCATACAGAGATATATACAGAGATAGAGAGATTATACGTACATATATATATACATACATACATATATACATACTATATATACATATATATATATTTTACAAGGTGTGTATACTGTATGTTGTATAGATTAGGACATACATACATACATATATATATACAGTATGTGCATACATACATATATACAGGCATACATACATATATACATACATACATACATATATACATACATACATACATACATATATACATACATACATACATAAATATATACATACATACATATATACATACATACATACATAAATATATACATACATACATATATACATACATACATACATACACACATATACACAGAAAGATACATAGATATTTAAATATATACATACATACATATATTCATACGTATATATATACATAGAACTCACCTGTGTGTATATTTCTGTCTGTATGTGTGTATTTCTCTATCTCTTTCTCTGTATACAATTTTTATGTGTGTATGTATGTATGTATGTGTATATTTCTGTATGTGTGTATGTATGTATGTATTTTAAAGGCTTCTGTATGTGTGTATGTGTGTATATTTAACCCATGTATATCTCTAGTGTATGTATGTATGTCTGTATGTGTGTATATGTGTGTGTATGTGTGTATATTTAACTGTATGTATGTTTGTGTGTGTTTTATAGGCTTCTGTATGTATGTATGTGTGTATATTTAACCCATGTATATCTGTATGTGTGTATATGTGTCTGTATGTGTGTATATATGTGTGTATGTGTGTATATTTAACTATATTACTGTTTGTGTGTGTTTGTGTGTATTTTAAAAGCTTGTGTATGTATGTATGTGTGTATATTTAACCCATGTATGTCTCTAGTGTATGTATGTATGTCTGTATGTGTGTATTTCTCTGTATATGTGCGTTAAACTAATTTCAACCCCATTCCTCTCTCTTTATGTGCGTTTAAATGCTTGTATGTGTGTGTATGTGTGTTTTATGGATATGTATGTATGTATGTGTGTATATCTAATTCATACACATCTCCAGAGGGACCAGGGACCTCTCTGTATGTCTGTATGTGTGTATATCTCAGCCAAAAAGATATCAGAAGCCGGAACGAAATTGGAAAAACTTTATTATTGATTGTAAGTAAGTAAAGTAAGTAAGTAAGTAAATTTTTATTGCTTTTTTACACTTATGTACATAAACATTTAACAAATTTGGTAATAATTAAGCAATGGTCTGTCGAGTCAAAGCTCCATGACAGACGTTGTTATTAATTAATAATTGTGGTTGTATTCATAAGATAATTATTGCAAATACTTAGTACACATTTTGTGGTCTAGCATATTGTGACATAAATAATTATTATGGGTTAACATTTAGTGGTAGCATAAGGTGTTTTTTTATTTCCCTTTTAAATATGAAAATGTTGCTTGATCCGAGAAGATTCTTAAGTTTCAAAGGTAAACTGTTGAATAATCTCGGACCATAACATATGACACTGTTTTTAAAAAGTGTTGTTCTAAACTGAGGGCAACATAGATCAATATTATTTTTCCTAGTTACTCTTGGGTTATCTACAGTCTTAAAAAATTTGATTCCTACATAATTCCGTACATTTTTGAAGATCATTAATAGTGTGAAAAATTTATGAATGTCATTAAAGGTCAAAAGTTTGGTTGTTGACAGTGTTGGGGCAACTGAATCATATTTGCGAATAAAAAATATACATCTAAATATCTTTTTCTGAGCCATGGTAAGTTTTCTAAGGAAGGAAGGGCATGTACCAGCCCAAATTGACACACAATAGGTAAAATAAGGATAACATAATGTATAATATATGCTGATCAAGGCCTCCGTTGGGATAGAATTGCGGACTTTATAAAGTAAACCACATAATTTTGATACTTTTATGCAAATTTCATCAATGTGATATTTCCAATTAAGATGTTCATCTATAGTTATTCCTAAAAATTTCATATTATTGACTTGATTTATTGATTCATTGTTCATTATTAATGGTGGTATGTGATCTCTTAATGATCTGTTTTGAAAAAGCATAAATTTAGTTTTAGAGATATTCAGATGTAATTTATTGTCCTCTATCCATTTATATATTAACTGTAATTCTATACATAATTTATCATGAAGAGATTGTTTGTTTTTCTCCCCCAACAAGAGGTTCGTATCATCAGCATATATAACAAATTGTAGGTTTGGGCTAACATTAACAATATCATTTATATAAATTAAAAATAAAAGTGGCCCCAAGACAGATCCCTGAGGTACACCTTGACTTATATCTAGTAATGGTGAGAAATTTCCATTACAATATACCGACTGAGATCTGTTAGAGAGATAGCTTTTAAACAATTTCAATGGATTACCTCTTATACCAAAATATTCCAACTTGTTGAGTAAAATTTTATGGTCCAGTGTATCAAAAGCCTTAGACAAGTCAAGGAATACCCCAACAACATGATATTTTTGTTCCAGGAATTTATATACATTGTTGGTAAACTGTAATATTGCGCTCTCAGTAGAGCGGTTCGCTCGAAATCCATGTTGGTATTCGGATAACAGGTTATTATTCTCTAGATAATTAGTCAGGCGTTTAGAAATTACCTTTTCAAATATTTTATTGAAGACCGGAAGAATAGATATGGGGCGGTAGTTACCTACATCATTTCTGTTTCCAGACTTATGCAATGGGATGACTTTGGCTTGTTTTAAGTGGTCTGGAAATATGCCTGACTTCAGTGAGAGGTTAATTATGTGAGTGAGTGGTTCAGATATTAAGTGTGCTGAATGTTTCAATGTTAGTGGTGATATGTCATCATATCCTGAAGCAGCAGACTTAAAATCACTAAGTAATTTATATACTTCATCATTATAGGTTGGTGTCAAGTAGAGTGAGTATTGAGGAGGATTACTAAGGTACCTTTTATAGTTGTTAATTTCTACTCCTGTATTTTCAGAGCTTAATCTTAGGAAATGTTTATTAAAAGCAAAAGAAACATTAAAACATTCAGGTTTGAGCTCAATTGTGTTAGTTTTAGCTTTGTTATTGGTTCTACCCAGTAAAAAATTTATTGTTCGCCAATGAGCCTTTGGATTACCTTGTCTTTCCTCTAAATTATCTGTGTAATATTTATTTTTTGCAGCTCTGAGTGTTGACGTTAATTTATTTCTGTAAAGACGATATGTTTTACCAAAAGTAATAGGCCATTTCTTTGACAATCTTTCAAGCCTATTTCTCTCTCTGATACAATTTTTTAAGGCCGGAGTTATGTACGGACAAATATCGATTTTATTATTTTTAAGCAATTTCTTTACTGGGAGATGTTTTTCATATAACATGTTAAATTTATCATGAAACATATTATATGCAATATTTGGACAAGTTGAATTAAATATATTATCCCAATTAGTTTGTTCCAAATCACTATTTAGGTGTTCTAAAGCTTTGGGTGTAAATTTTCTCTTATATATATACATTGGTGGAGGCCGTTCCTCATTCTTACACTTGAACTGTGAGATTATTGGAAAATGATCAGTAAAGTCTGAGTCTATAATATAATTACCTATGTTTAATTCTGCCTGTGTTGACCATATATGATCTATAAGAGTGGCTGTAGTGTCTGTTACTCGAGTTGGTTTGGTGATTGATGGGAACAATGAAAAAGAGTACATTAAATTAATAAATTCATAAGCTTGATTGTGTTTACGTTTCAGTAAGTCTATGTTAAAATCACCGAGGACATAGATGTGATATTTCTTATCATGAGCTAAGGAAAGAATTATAGACATTGTTGTTATGAAATTAGTAACATTACTATTAGGGGGCCTATACAACAGTAGGAATAATGACTTCGTCCCATGCACAGTTGCTTCAACACCTATGCATTCAATGAAAGGGTCTGACAGCGTAAACTCACTCTGAACAGAAGAAATGTAGTCAGAAGAAACATACAATGAAACTCCACCACCATGCGTATCTCTTGAGTTGGTAAACATATTATATCCAGGCAACTGGTAACATGGGGCAAGGTGAGTATCCAGCCTTGTTTCCGTAAAACCTAGTGCGGTAAATTTATGATTAGTGCTATGTGCAAATACATCGGTAAAGTATTGAAAATGTTTAGGGATTGATCTTATATTAAAGGCTAAAATTGAAACAGTGTTATTCTTGAGTAATGATAAATCCTCAACTAGAGTGTAAACTGAATTAGGGATGTTTATATGTCTTAAATGTGAATAATGTCCATCTATGTTTAAGTCACTGTTATATTTTTCATCCTGGATAGCAAAAGGGTCAAATTCTAAGTCTTTAAAATTTAAGTAAGTGGTATCTATTGTAGAAAATAATGTAAACAAACTTACACTATCTAAAGATGCAAAAGGTAATTCATTCATAAAATCTATCATGTATGGTTCCATGAAAGTGAAGTGGTATTACCGACAGTACTGGGTTGGTCTACTTCTTTTTTCGGTCCCTTAAGTTCCAGTTCTTCCGCTGCACGGCACCTTCAGCAGCTGAGGCTTCACCAGATACCATATCAGGGGTCTGACCGGCGGCGCCGTCAGCAACAGCACCTTCAGAGCCACCAACAGCTCCCCCGTCGGTAGTACCTGTATTGTCTGACGCCTGGGCACCGGCAACACCACCAGATCCGGTAGAAGCAGCGACTGAAGTCCACACTCCAACCCCACCACTCCTCACTGAGCCCATCGCTGCACTGCCAACACTCACAGAATGACGAGAGGGGGAAGCACCGACCCTGGCAGATGGCGATCCCAGACCAGTTCGCTCCCTGATTATTAGCTTCGTATGCTTGAAGAAGGCAATTTTTCCCTGTGTGTGTTTGTGTGTGTTTTAAGGATATGTATGGATACGTATGGATGTATATTAATGTATACTTATCTCCACAGGGGCCGGGGACCACTAAAAACCACCATGTATGTCTGTATGTGTGTATATTTAACCATGGACGTCATAAACGCAGCCAAAAAGAAAATTACTGTTTGTGTGTGTTTGTGTGTGTTTGTGTGTGTTTTATGGATATGTATGGATGTATATTAATGTATACTTATTCCCACAGGTACCAGGGACCTCTCTCTGTGTCTGTATGTGTGTATATTTAACCATGGACGTCATAAACGCAGCCAAAAAGAAAATTACTGTTTGTGTGTGTTTGTGTGTGTTTGTGTGTGTTTTATGGATACGTATGGATGTATATTAATGTATACTTATTCCCACAGGTACCAGGGACCTCTCTCTGTGTCTGTATGTGTGTATATTTAACCATGGACGTCATAAACGCAGCCAAAAAGAAAATTACTGTTTGTGTGTGTTTGTGTGTGTTTGTGTGTGTTTTATGGATACGTATGGATGTATATTAATGTATACTTATTCCCACAGGTACCAGGGACCTCTCTCTGTGTCTGTATGTGTGTATTTCTCTGTATATGTGCGTTAAACTAATTTCAACCCCATTCCTCTCTCTTTATGTGCGTTTAAATGCTTGTATGTGTGCGTATGTGTGTATACTCATGCGTATGGATGTATATTGATGTATACTTATTCCCACAGGGGCCGGGGACCTCTCTGTATGTCTGTATGTGTGTATTTCTCAGCCAAAAAGATATCAGAAGCCGGAACCAAATTAGACAAAATTTATTAAACTATTTTACTGTTTGTGTGTGTTTGTGTGTGTTGTATGGATATGTATGGATGCGTATGGGTGTATATTGATGTATACTTATTCCCACAGGGGCTGGGGACCACTAAAAACCACCATGTATGTCTGTATGTGTGTATATTTAACTATATTACTGTTTGTGTGTGTTTGTGTGTGTTTTAAGGATATGTATGGATACGTATGGATGTATATTAATGTATACTTATTCCCCCAGGTACCAGGGACCTCTCTGTATGTCTGTATGTGTGTATATTTAACCATAGATGTCATAAATGCAGCCAAAAAGAAAATTACTGTTTGTGTGTGTGTGTGTGTGTTTTAAGGATATGTATGGATACGTATGGATGTATATTAATGTATACGTATTCCCACAGGTACCAGGGACCTCTCTGTATGTCTGTATGTGTGTATTTCTCTCAATTTCTCTGTATATGTGTATGTATGTATGTGTGTTTTAAAGGCTTCTGTATGTATGTATGTGCGTATACTCAACCCATGTATGTCTGTATGTGTGTATATTTAACCCATGTATGTCTGTATGTGTGTATGTATGTCTGTATGTGTGTATTTCTCTGTATATGTGCATTTAACTAATTTCAACCCCATTCCTCTCTCTTTATGTGCGTTTAAATGCTTGTATGTGTGTGTATGTGCGTATACTCATGTGTATGTGTGTATACTAACGCGTGTGTATTCCCACAGGGGCCGGGGACCTCTCTGTATGTCTGTATGTGTGTATATGTGTGTGTATGTGTGTATATTTAACTATATTATTGTTTGTGTGTGTTTATGGATATGTATGGATATGTATGGATGCATATGGATGTATATTGATGTATACTTATTCCCACAGGTACCAGGGACCTCTCTGTATGTCTGTATGTGTGTATATCTCAGCCAAAAAGATATCAGAAGCCGGAACCAAATTGGAATTTTTTTATTATTGATTGTGTGTGTTTGTGTGTGTTTGTGTGTGTTGTATGGATATGTATGGATGTATATTGATGTATACTTATCTCCACAGGGGCCGGGGACCTCTAAAAACCACCATGTATGTCTGTATGTGTGTGTATTTAACTATATTATTGATTGTGTGTGTTTGTGTGTGTTTTAAGGATATGTATGGATACGTATGGATATGTATGGATGTATACTAACCCATACACATCTCCACAGGGGCCAGGGACCTCTCTGTATGTCTGTATGTGTGTATATTTAACCATAGATGTCATAAACGCAGCCAAAAAGAAAATTACTGTTTGTGTGTGATTGTGTGTGTTTGTGTGTGTTTTAAGGATACGTATGGATGCGTATGGATGTATACTAACCCATACACATCTCCACAGGGGCCGGGGACCACTAAAAACCACCATGGATGTCATAAACGCCGCCAAAAAGATATCCGAAGCCGGAACGAAATTGGACAAACTCTCTCGTCAAATTGCCGACCAATGTCCGGAGAGTCGAACCAAAGACGATATGCTAGCCTACCTGGACCGTATAGCTCTGTACTGCCACCAACTTAATATCACCTCTAAGGTCAAGGCCGACGTGCAGAACATCTCGGGCGAGCTCATTGTCTCGGGGGTAAGTCGGTTTTTGAACGCGAGA
>JAWZYT010001592.1:17500-20000 GCA_034508575.1 Petrolisthes manimaculis | reverse complement strand
TAATAAAACCCATTTTTGAACCCCTTAGAGATAAGATAGAGAGATGCCGATTGAACCACTGTCTAGAGAATTTAATTGGCTTTCTTTTGAGCTCTATATGAACCCCATACAACTTTTAGAACCCCCTAAAATAAACCCAAAACTAAGGAAGTGTAAAAATATATTTAGACCTGCTGTATGTAATTAAACCCTATTTTGAACCACTTGTGTATAAGATAGAAATATGCCGATTGAACCACTGTCTAGAGAATTTTATTGGCTTCAAAATGAACCCTACCTGAACCTCCTACGACCAATAGAACCCCCCTAAAATATATAGGTTTAAAAATAATTATAAGCCAATTTTGAACCTAATTTTGAACCCTTTAGGGATGAGATAGAACCTTCTGGATAGTCTCATCATGTGGGGAATTTAATTAGCTTCAAAATGAACCCTATGTGAACCCCCTACGACCAATAGAACCCCCCAAAATTAAACTTTTGTAAAAAATATTTTGAAATAATTAATTTAAACCCCAAAATATTATTATTATTATAAGGAATTTTTTCTTGTAGGTTGGAAATTTTTTTTTGTCTGTCTGTATGTCAATTTAAAACCTAATGTTAATGTTAAGAATTTATATATATATATTTTTAAGGGTTCAACTTTTTTTGTCTGTCTGTATGTCATTTAAAAATTATTATTATTATTATTATTAATATTAATAATAATATTAATTTTAATTATAATATTATATATATAACAATAATAATAATAATAATAATAAAATATATATATGCTAATAATAAAATATATATAATAATAGTATTAATAATAATAATAATAATAAGTTTCAATATTCCATTTAGTTATAAAACACATAATAATAATAATTGTAATAATAATAAATAATAAATAATAATAATAATAATATTGTGTTTTAATATCCATATAAATAATAATAATAATAATAATGTAGTGTACCACTCCTTATTTCCTCTCACCACGTACTGTAGGTATCCTACAGTCTATATTTAACTTAATCCCTGGCCAAAGCGCCTGGGGCAAGAGTTAATCCCTCGACCATCCAGATATAAGGCAGCAAGGCCGTGCCTGGTCATGGTCCCACTCTTCACCCAGACTCTAGCTACCAAGACACCAGGAACATCTCTCCCTGGCTGGTCAACCTACAAGCAGTAACCCACGCAGCAGCAGCACCACCAGGAGACTCACTGGCATTTTTTTTGCCTGAAAATTGAAATTACAAATCGACTTTTTGGGCCAAAAAAACGTGTTTTAGCATTTTTTTTGCCTGAAAATTGAAATTTTTCTAGCACTGTACAAATCGACTTTTTGGGCCAAAAAAACGTGTTTTAGCATTTTTTTTGCCTGAAAATTGAAATTTTTCTAGCACTGTACAAATCGACTTTTTGGGCCAAAAAAACGTGTTTTTGCATTTTTTTTGCCTGAAAATTGAATTTTTTCTAGCACAGTACAAATCGACTTTTTGGGCCAAAAAAACGTGTTTTAGCATTTTTTTTGCCTGAAAATTGAATTTTTTCTAGCACAGTACAAATCGACTTTTTGGGCCAAAAAAACGTGTTTTAGCATTTTTTTTGCCTGAAAATTGAAATTTTTCTAGCACAGTACAAATCGACTTTTTGGGCCAAAAAAACGTGTTTTAGCATTTTTTTTGCCTGAAAATTGAAATTTTTCTAGCACAGTACAAATCGACTTTTTGGGCCAAAAAAACGTGTTTTAGCATTTTTTTTGCCTGAAAATTGAAATTTTTCTAGCACAGTACAAATCGACTTTTTGGGCCAAAAAAACGTGTTTTAGCATTTTTTTTGCCTGAAAATTGAAATTTTTCTAGCACAGTACAAATCGACTTTTTGGGCCAAAAAAACGTGTTTTAGCATTTTTTTTGCCTGAAAATTGAAATTTTTCTAGCACAGTACAAATCGACTTTTTGGGCCAAAAAAACATGTTTTAGCATTTTTTTTGCCTGAAAATTGAAATTTTTCTAGCACAGTACAAATCGACTTTTTGGGCCAAAAAAACGTGTTTTAGCATTTTTTTTGCCTGAAAATTGAAATTTTTCTAGCACAGTACAAATCGACTTTTTGGGCCAAAAAAACGTGTTTTAGCATTTTTTTTTGCCTGAAAATTGAAATTTTTCTAGCACAGTACAAATCGACTTTTTGGGCCAAAAAAACGTGTTTTAGCCTTTTTTTTGCCTGAAAAATGAAATTTTTCTAGCACTGTACAAATCGACTTTTTGGGCCAAAAAAACGTGTTTTAGCATTTTTTTTGCCTGAAAATTGAAATTTTTCTAGAACAGTACAAATCGACTTTTTGGGCCAAGAAAACGTGTTTTAGCATTTTTTTTGCCTGAAAATTGAAATTTTTCTAGCACAGTACAAATCGACTTTTTGGGCCAAAAAAACGTGTTTTAGCATTTTTTTGCCTGAAAATTGAAATTTTTCTAGCACAGTACAAATCGACTTTTTGGGCCAAAAA
>JAWZYT010001592.1:10000-15000 GCA_034508575.1 Petrolisthes manimaculis | reverse complement strand
CATTATTATATATTATTATTATTATTATTATTATTATTATTATTATTATTATTATTATTAGTATTAGTAGTAGTAGTAGTAGTAGTAGTACTAGTAGTAGTAGTAGTAGTAGTAGTAGTATTGCCAATTGAGGCTTTTGTTCTGGCTATACTTACGACTCTCTCTCTCTCTCACCCACCCATGTAAACAAAGAAACATTTGCAATAAAATGAAATGAAAATAATGCCGTTGAAAGCAAATAAAGTGTACTAAAAGTGAACTAGTAGTATTAAAAATGCTGTAGAGTAAAGTGAAGTGTAAAGGTGTGCAATATAGTAGATGAAAATTGAAAATGACTCGAATGTGTAAATGCAGTGTTGCCAATGTTTTGTAGCCACCACTAGCCACCTGTAGCCCAAGTGTGAAGGGTAGAAGCAGTGTTACCAATGTTTTATAGCCAAGTTTTGTAGCCCCAAGGTGAGTTGTGATTGGCTAAAATGGGGGTGTTGGCGATTTTTGCCGAATATATATAAGGTCGTAAGCCGCCGGGGTGGTTGGTGGGGTGGGGGGGGGTAAAACAAGGGATTGGGGGGGCGAAATTTTGGATTTAGAAGCCAAATAAAAAAAATTTTGGGCTTCTTCTCGACAGCCTAACCAAACCAAGCCTTATTTAACCTAACCTCTTCCTATTAGAATTAGTAGTAGTAGTATTAGTAGTAGTAGTAATATTAGTAGTAGTAGTAATATTACCTAACCTAACCTAGACCACAGAAGACTACCGGGACCTAACCGGGGCAGACTACCGGGACCTAACCGGGGCAGACTACCGGGACCTAACCTAACATAACAGAACCGGGGCAGACTACCGGGACCTAACCGGGGCAAACTACCGGGACCTAACCTAACATAACAGAACCGGGACAGACTACCGGGACCTAACCGGGGCAGACTACCGGGACCTAACCTAACATAACAGAACCGGGACAGACTACCGGGACCTAACCTAACATAGCCTAACCGGGGCAGACTACCGGGACCTAACCTAACATAACAGAACCGGGGCAGACTACCGGGACCTAACCGGGGCAGACTACCGGGACCTAACCTAACATAACAGGACCGGGACAGACTACCGGGACCTAACCGGGGCAAACTACCGGGACCTAACCTAACATAGCCTAACCGGGGCAGACTACCGGGACCTAACCTAACATAACAGAACCGGGACAGACTACCGGGACCTAACCGGGGCAAACTACCGGGACCTAACCTAACATAGCCTAACCAGGGCAGACTACCGGGACCTAACCTAACCTAACCTAACCTAACCTAACCTAACCTAACCTAACCTAACCTACCGAGACCTAACCGGGGCAGACTACCGGGACCTAACCTAACATAACACAACCGGGGCAGACTACCGGGACCTAACCGGGGCAGACTACCGGGACCTAACCTAACATAACAGAACCGGGACAGACTACCGGGACCTAACCGGGGCAGACTACCGGGACCTAACCTAACATAACAGGACCGGGACAGACTACCGGGACCTAACCGGGGCAGACTACCGGGACCTAACCTAACATAGCCTAACCGGGGCAGACTACCGGGACCTAACCTAACATAGCCTAACCGGGGCAGACTACCGGGACCTAACCTAACATAGCCTAACCAGGGCATACTACCGGGACCTAACCTAACCTAACCTAACCTAACCTAACCTAACCTAACCTAACCTAACCTAACCTAACCTAACCTAACCTAACCTAACCTAACCTAACCTAACCTACCGAGACCTAACCGGGGCAAACTACCGGGACCTAACCTAACATAACAGGACCGGGACAGACTACCGGGACCTAACCGGGGCAGACTACCGGGACCTAACCTAACATAACAGAACCGGGACAGACTACCGGGACCTAACCGGGGCAGACTACCGGGACCTAACCTAACATAACAGAACCGGGACAGACTACCGGGACCTAACCGGGGCAGACTACCGGGACCTAACCTAACATAACAGAACCGGGACAGACTACCGGGACCTAACCGGGGCAGACTACCGGGACATAACCTAACATAGCCTAACCGTGGTATACTACCGGGACCTAACCTAACCTAACCTAACCTAACCTAACCTAACCTAACCCTTAACCTAACCTAACCTAACCTAACCCAACCTAACCTAACCTAACCTAACCCTTAACCTAACCTAACCTAACCTAACCCAACCTAACCTAACCTAACCTAACCTAACCTAACCTAACCTAACCTAACCTAACCCTTAACCTAACCTAACCTAACCTAACCTAACCCCTAACCTGCTGCCCCGCTGCCCCGCCGCCCCGCCCCGCTGCCCCGCCCCACTGCCCTGCCCCACTGCCCCGCCGCCGCCCGGCTGTCACCCCGCTGCCCCGCCGCCCCGCTGCCCTGCCGCCCCGCTGCCCCGCCACCCCGCTGCCCCGCCACCCTGCCCCACTGCCCCGCTGCCCCGACGCCCCGCTGCCCCGCTGTCCAGCCCCGCCGCCCCACTGCCCCGCCCCGCTGCCCCGACGCCCCTATGCCCCGCCCTGCAACTGCCCCACTGCCCCGCCCCGCTGCCCCGCCGCCCCGCTGCCCCGCCGCCCCGCTGCCCCGCCCCGCCGCCCCGCCCCGCAACTGCCCCACTGCCCCGCCCCGCTGCCCCGACGCCCCGCCCCCCCGCCCCGCTGCCCCGACGCCCTGCTGCCCCGCTGTCAAGCCCCGCCGCCCCACTGCCCCGCCCCGCTGCCCCGCATCCCGCTGCCCCGCCGCCCTGCTGCCCCGCCGCCCCGCTACCCCGCCTCGCAACTGCCCCGCCTCCCCGCCCCGCTGCCCCACTGCCCCGCCCCGCTGCCCCGATGCCCTGCCGCCCCGCTGCCACGCCGCCCCGCCCCACTGCCCTGCCGCCACGCCGCCCTGCCGCCCCGCTGCCCCTAACCTAACCTAACCTAACCTAACCTAACCCAACCTAACCTAACCTAACCTAACCTAACCTAACCTAACCCTTAACCTAACCTAACCTAACCCTTAACCTAACCTAACCCTTAACCTAACCTAACCCTTAACCTAACCTAACCTAACCTAACCTAACCTAACCCTTAACCTAACCTAACCTAACCTAACCTAACCTAACCCTTAACCTAACCTAACCCAACCTAACCTAACCTAACCTAACCTAACCTAACCCTTAACCTAACCTAACCTAACCTAACCTAACCTAACCTAACCTAACCTAACCCTTAACCTAACCTAACCCCTAACCTGCTGCCCCGCCGCCCCGCCCCGCTGCCCCGCCCCACTGACCTGCCCCACTGCCCCGCCGCCGCCCGGCTGTCACCCCGCTGCCCCGCCGCCCCGCTGCCCTGCCGCCCCGCTGCCCCGCCACCCCGCTGCCCCGCCACCCTGCCCCACTGCCCCGACGCCCCGCTGCCCCGCTGTCCAGCCCCGCCGCCCCACTGCCCCGCCCCGCTGCCCCGCCGCCCCGCCCAGCAACTGCCCCACTGCCCCGCCCCGCTGCCCTGCCCCGCTGCCCCGCCGCCCCGCTGCCCCGACGCCCCGCTGCCCCACCCCGCTGCCCCGACGCCCCGCCACCCCGCCCCGCAACTGCCCCCCTGCCCCGCCCCGCTGCCCCGCCCCGCTGCCCCGCTGCCCCGCCACCCTGCCCCGCTGCCCCGATGCCCTGCTGCCCCGCTGTCAAGCCCCGCCGCCCCACTGCCCCGCCCCGCTGCCCCGCATCCCGCTGCCCCGCCGCCCTGCTGCCCCGCAACCCCGCTACCCCGCCTCGCAACTGCCCCGCCTCCCCGCCCTGCCCCGCTGCCCCGCCCCGCTGCCCCGATGCCCTAAAGCCCCGCTGCCACGCCGCCCCGCTGCCCCGCCTCGCAACTGCCCTGCCGCCTCACCCCACTGCCCTGCCGCCACGCCGCCCTGCCGCCCCGCTGCCCCTAACCTAACCTAGCCTAACCTAACCTAACCCAACCTAACCTAACCTAACCTAACCTAACCTAACCCTTAACCTAACCTAACCTAACCTAACCCTTAACCTAACCTAACCTAACCTAACCTAACCTAACCTAACCTAACCTAACCCTTAACCTAACCTAACCTAACCTAACCCTTAACCTAACCTAACCTAACCTAACCTAACCTAACCTAACCTAACCTAACCTAACCCAACCTAACCTAACCCTTAACCTAACCTAACCTAACCTAACCTAACCCAACCTAACCTAACCTAACCTAACCTAACCCTTAACCTAACCTAACCTAACCCCTAACCTGCTGCCCCGCTGCCCCGCCGCCCCGCCCCGCTGCCCCGCCCCACTGACCTGCCCCACTGCCCCGCCGCCGCCCGGCTGTCACCCCGCTGCCCCGCTGCCCCGCTGCCCTGCCGCCCCGCTGCCCCGCCACCCCGCTGCCCCGCCACCCTGCCCCACTGCCCCGACGCCCCGCTGCCCCGCTGTCCAGCCCCGCCGCCCCACTGCCCCGCCCCGCTGCCCCGACGCCCAGCTGCCCCGCCGCCCCGCCCCGCAACTGCCCCACTGCCCTGCCCCGACGCCCCGCTGCCCCGCCCCGCTGCCCCGACGCCCCGCTGCCCCGCCACCCCGCCCCGCAACTGCCCCACTGCCCCGCCCCGCTGCCCCGCCCCGCTGCCCCGCCAACCTGCCCCGCTGCCCCGACGCCCTGCTGCCCCGCTGTCAAGCCCCGCCGCCCCACTGACCCGCCCCGCTGCCCCGCATCCCGCTGCCCCGCCGCCCTGTTGCCCCGCCGCCCCGCTACCCCGCCTCGCAACTGCCCCGCCGCCCCGCTGCCTCGCCCCGCTGCCCCGATGCCCTGCCGCCCCGCTGCCAAGCCGCCCCGCTGCCCCGCCCCGCAACTGCCCTGCCGCCCCGCTGCCCCTAACCTAACCTAACCTAACCTAACCTAACCTAACCTAACCTAACCTAACCTAACCTAACCTAACCTAACCTAACCCTTAACCTAACCTAACCTAACCT
>JAWZYT010001592.1:0-2500 GCA_034508575.1 Petrolisthes manimaculis | reverse complement strand
AGTGAAGTATATTATTATTATTATTATTATTATTATTATTATTAACATTATTATTATCATTATTATTATTATCATTATTATTATTATTATTATTATTATTATTATTATTATTATTATCATTATTATTATTATTATTATTATTATTATTATTATTATTATTATTATTATTATTATTATTATTATTATTATTATTATTATTATCATTATTATTATTATTATCATCATTATTATTATTATCATAAATATTATTATTATCATTATTATTATTATCATCATTATTATTATTATTATTATTATATTATTATTATTATTATTATTATTATTATTATTATTATTATTATTATTATTATTATTATTATCTTTATTATTATTATTATCATTAATATTATTATTATTATTATTATTATTATTATTATTATTATTATTATTATTATTATTATTATTATTATTATTATTATTATTATTATCATTAATATTATTATTATTATTATTATTATTATTATTGTTATTATTATTATTATTATTATTATTATTATTATTATTATTATTATTATTATTATTATTATTATCATTATTATTATTATTATTATTATCATTATTATTATTATTATTATTAATTTCTTTCTTTTCAACAGGTCAACTCAGCTAGTACTACTACTACTACTACTACCACCACCACTACTACTACTACTACTACTACTACTATACTATTACTACTACTACTACTACTACTACCACCACTACTACTACTACTACTACTACCACCACCACTACTACTACTACTACTACTACTACTACTACTATACTATTACTACTACTACTACTATATACTTACTACTACTACACTACTACTACCACTACTACTACTACTACTACCACTACTACTTCTACTACTACTACTACTACTACTACTACCACTACTACTACAACTACTACTACTACCACTACTACTACAACTACTACTACCACTACTACTACTACTAATAATAATAATGATATCACTACTACTACTACCACTACTACTACTACTAATAATAATAATAATACTACCACTACACTACTACTACTACTACTACTACTACTACCACTACTACTACTACTACTACTACTACTACTACTACTACTACCACTACTACTACTACTACTACTACTACTACTACTACTACTACCACTACTACTACTACTACTAATACTACTACTACTACTACACCACTAATACCACTACTAATACCACTATTACTACTACTACTACCACTACTACTACTACTACTAATACTACTACTACTACTACCACTACTACCACTACTAATACCACTATTACTACTACTACTAACACTAATACCACTACTACTACTACTACTACTACTACTACCACTATTACTACTACTACTACCACTAATACCACTACTACTACTACTAACTACTACTATTACTATTACTACTACCACTTACTACTACTACTACTACTACTACTACTATTACTACCACTACCACTACTACTACTACTACTACTATTACTACCACTACTACTACTACTACTACTACTACTACTATTACCACTAATACCACTACTACTACTACTACCACTCCTCTCCCCCCTTCCCCCTCCCCTCCCCTTCCCTCCCCTCCCTCCCCCCCCCTCCCCCTCCCCCTCCCCCTCCTCCAACGGTCATTCTCACACATACATACATACATACATACACTCTCTCTCATACACACATACATACATTCATACACACTCATACATGCACACATTCTCTTTCTCAGAGAGAGAGAGTGTGTGTGTATTTATTTTTATCTTTATCTATGTATCTTTATCTATCTATCTCTATCTATCTATCTTTATCTCTATCTATCTATCTTTATCTATCTATCTTTATCTGTCTATCTTTATCTATCTATCTTTATCTATCTATCTTTATCTGTCTATCTTTATCAGTCTATCTTTATCTATTTATCTTTATCTGTCTATCTTTATCTGTCTATCTTTAACTATCTATCTTTATCTGTCTATCTTTATCTTTCTATCTTTATCTATCTATCTTTATCTATCTATCTTTATCTATCTATCTTTATCAGTCTATCTTTATCTATCTATCTTTATCTATCTATCTTTATCTATCTATCTTTATTTGTCTATCTTTATTTGTCTATCTTTATTTGTCTATCTTTATCTGTCTATCTTTATCTATCTATCTTTATCTGTCTATCTTTATCTATCTATCTTTATCTATCTTTAGTTGTCTATCTTTATCCATCTATCTTTATCTATATCCATCTATCTTTATCTTTATCTATCTATCTTTGTCTATCTATCTTTATTTATCTATCTATCTTTATCATATCTATCTATCTTTATCTTTATCTATCTATCTTTATCTATCTTTGTCTTTATCTATTTATATTTATCTATCTATATTTATCTTTATCTATTTATCTTTATATATCTATCTTTATTTTTATCTATGTATTTTTATCTTTATTTTTCTATCTTTATCTA
>JAWZYT010001591.1:100000-136578 GCA_034508575.1 Petrolisthes manimaculis | reverse complement strand
GTTGTTATGTGATGTCCTCATAATAATAATAATCATCATCTCACCATTTTCTTAACAAGAATTCAAACTAAAGTGAGGATACAGTGCTGGTAAATCTGGAGCAAATTATTCCTACAAACAATTCCAAGCAACAGGCCACCATTATTTTTGTTAATAATAATAATCCTGTTTTCTGGCATACTTTGGAGGAATCAAGGAACGCCAATGTATCAAAATTATACTCTACCCTTAATTGTAAAAGTTGTGGTTTGTTGATCTGCTCACTGTAGGTTAAAGGAAAGTCTGGCTGGTTCCTGGAGAAACATTTTGTCCTTGATGCCCAAAAGAAGTGTCAACAACTTAATTTATATTTTAAATATATTGCAAGGGTAAGGGGATACAACAAATGGTTAGTGTTCTGGACTCATAACCTAGAGGTCAGGAAATCAATTCCTATTCAACTATTGCATCGGGGAGTTGAGCAGAAAAGGGATGAATTTACATTGCTTAGTGAATGTGTAATGCCCACCTCAGCACAGCCAGCATTGGTAGAGTTAAAAAAAAAAAAAAATCAATATATACAGGGATAGAAATAGAGTGATAAAATTCTGTGATGAAGTGAGAGAGAGAGGCTGAAGTGAATCCGGAAGAGTAAGAAAGAGAACGAGACAAGAGGATATTTTTTCTTCTCCTTAAATTAATATATATATATATATATATATATATATATATATATATATATATATATATATATATATATATATATATATATATATATATATATATATATATATATATATATATATATATATATATATACCTTAGCCTTGTAGACACTGGAGGCTAACACCCGTAGTTTTAAAAGAAATGAGGGCCCTTACTGGAGCTCTATGAATTCTCCAAACTACTTCAGGCAACTGATACCCTATTCGAAACACTGAAGCGTTTTGTGGCCTGGATTATTTGGAGGGTTCATTTTTTAAAACTACGGGCCTAAGGCCCGTAGTTTTAAAAAAAAAATGAGGGCCCTTACTATGAACCCTCCAAATAATCCAGGCCACCGAACGCTTCAGTGTTTCTAATAGGGAATCTGTTGCCTGGAGTAGTTTGGAGAATTCATAGAGCTCCAGTAAGGGCCCTCAATTTTTTTAAAACTACGGGTGTAAGTCAACAGCAGCCAGCCCCAGTCAGCCAGCAGCACGGTACTACTCTCGTGGATGTTGGCACGCCGGTGTAGACCAATCTGAGCCGTAACGTAGGTGTTGGCCAGTGCTGCTCCAGTGTCAAAGTCAGCAACATGATCCACCATCCACAGGTCCTGTGTAACCAAAATTATTATTATTATTAAAAAATAGACCAGAGACACAAAGCTGGGAGAGAATGCAAGCATTCTATCAATACGAGGACCTCAGCCACATGAATCCATCCTGAAGAAAAGAAGACAGCTTAGAGAAATAAAAGATGAGCATTTAGCTTTTAAAAACATATTAGTCTTACTCTTGAAGCCAGCCAGTTCTACACCATCAAAGACAGAATTACCAAGGCCATTCTACAATGACACCGACCTAGGGACAAACTATCGACAGAATCAAGTAAGACACACCCAGAAATTGATCCATTTAAATTCTTGTTATCAAAGCAGTTCACAAACCATGATGGCTGCTTCAGGGGATGGTATAACTATAAGGGGGAAATTTTGTGTGGGTAAATTTGGTGCAACTTTAGCCTCTGGCTAGCACAGTGGTAAAGTCTGTGGCTGCAATTCCGTGGCCCAGCGTTCGATCCTTGCTCGGGACACTGTTAAAAATACCACTGATGCCAGAGGTTACCACCCCTGTGAGCAGGGGGTGGGGGGTTTGAGTCAGCTGTCTGAGGTCTTCCTGCTTAGTCAGCCATAGCCGAAGCTGACTCGGGTCTCACGTGGGTGGAGAGGTCGCTGGGCCACGTACCACAATGATCATCCTTGTGATGCGTGCTATATTGTGTTTCATATACACAGTGTGTGCTACACTCTGTCCCGGTGACTGCCACTTTCTGGCACCTTTAATAACCTTTAATAACTGAATTCTCCAAACTATTCCAAGCAATAGAACACCATTACTTGGGGTGATGATAATGTAATGGTTAGCACACTCGCCTAGCAGCGAGAGATCCCGGGTTCGATTCCTGGGTCAGTGGAATTTTTGAACAATTTTCCCAAGCCCCTATGTCCCTGTTCACCTAGCAGTAAGTAGGTACCCGGCTGTAAAAACAAGGATAGCAACCTTGTAGGCTGGGGGAAGATATGTTGATGTCACAAGACTGACTGCCTTAATGACCAACACGAGTCGATAGGCATAAAGCCCTAAAATTCTTCTTCTTCTTCCATTACTTTTGCTCTTCTGGTCCTGTTTCCTGGCATATTTTGGAGGCATCATGGCACTCCAGTGTACCAAAAGAGAATTACCCCCTTAATTAATAGACTGTAGTGCCTTGATTCCTCCAAAGTACAGTATGCCAGGAAACAGACTCAGATGAAGACAAAAAAATATGGTACCCTGTTGCCTGGAATAGTTTGGAGGAATCATTTGCTCCAGATTTACCACCCAAAACAATGTACTATATATCCCTTTAAGGTGGTAATTCTTTTTTGGTACATAGGAGTGCCTCCAAGGTATGCTAGGAGGAGCAAAAATAATTATGCTTTGTTGCTTGGAATAGATTGGAGAATTCAGTTGCTCCAGATTTACCACCCAAATCAATGTGCTATATACCTCTTTAAGGGAGTTATTAATTCAAAGTCTATCTATCCATCTATTGCTCTGACGCTTCGTTCCCTCCGGGAACTCCCCCCAAGGGGATGGCCACGGCAGAAGAGTCTCCAGTTTTCCCTGTTCCAACACTCCCTCCTTACTCGGTCAAGCCCTCCCCTCCTTTCTCTCCTTCACATACTCTTCTACTCTGTTCTGCCATCTAACCGGCGGTCTGCCTCTCACACCAGGTGCCACAACTTCACTTCCATACACCTTCTTTACAAACTCCTCTCCATGCATTCTCTCTACAAGTCCAAACCACCTCAGTGTATTACGTTTCACTCTCTCAACCACTCCACGCTCAATACCAATTGCCTTCTCACTCATACCACACCTCTCATACACACTCTCATTACTTATCTCCATCCCACCTAGTAAGTCCACATGCTCCTCACAAGTAACTAATTTCCACAGCACCTATTATCGACTGATTCAAAGTGTCCCCACAATTCAGACTGTGAATCAGACATAAGACATCACTCATTCAATATTCTTACATTTGAGTGTTTTATGAAACTAAAGCAGGCACAAATATTAATAGCCGACAGAGGACATCAATCATTTGAAACGACACACACTCTCTCCAGAACAAGGTACCAGATCCTTCTAAGAAACAAAGGCAGGGCTGGTACACCATGAAACTGGCCTTGGCAAGTAAAAAATATGAGATAATTTTACTTTACAAAAGAAAAAAAACACAAAAATACCGGTAATATAATAGTTGCCTACTTCTAAACTCTCAAAAAGTTGTAATTGTGTGCAGTACAGCCACAATCAAATATCCACCAACACTTTCCTTCCATCTTAGTAAATATCTTGGTAATAAAACACTACACGTGTATGATTTTGCAGCACCTCATAATAATAATAATAATAATAATAATTTAGGGGGTTGACGTATGGTGTTGTATGATTAGATATTGATACAATACTGAGTTACTTGCAACATGAAAAAAAAGTGTCGATAGTTATTTGATTGTGGCTGTACAGTTGGACACATGAATGAGTGGTACAGCCCAAGTGAAAGATTGATGGTAATAAAAAGCAAGTACTAGCTGATAATAGACACTAGTTACTCAAATTTTTAGTTTTATCCACAGCTTCTAACTTTTTCTATTTCTAATCTGCTCACCTCAAACTAAATACAGTACTAAGGTGTTAAGAAATCAGTGCAGTACTATATGTAAAAAGTAAAGAGAAGTATTAATGGCATGAATTTTAAACATAGTCCACACGCATGTCATACATTGATGAAAGAATTCTGTTGGCAAACTAATTGGACTCAAACACAATTATAAGTAACATGTATAGTCAACCCTCCATATTCATACAACTAAACATACTGTACATGGTTTCCCTTATTCGCTGGTTAGCCTGTGTATCTGTACAGTCAGGCAGTGCAGATAGCAGTGTTTTGGACACCTCTGGACAAAACACTCTTGACTTGGTTGACAGCATTTGGCATCTTTGAATCTTGAGAGAAGCACAAACTACTGTACACTGGCTTTAAGTATACGATCATACATACATATACAGTACCTCCCACTGATAGCATACATACACACACACTGAATATAAGGATTTAGTAAAAAGTCTCCCCTAACTCTAAACTTCATCATCCTATCAGATGCCAAATGCTGTCAAACGAGTTGAGAGAGTTTTGTCCAGAACTGTACAGTATAGCGACAGGCGAGAGGCGATCTCATAGCGGCTCATGATTTTTGGATAGCGATTTTGTGCCTACTCAGCGAAAGGCAGCGGTTTGCATTAGTGAATGATAACGACCGTCACTCGTTTGTTTTGTAATGCATGGAAAAACATAACTGATACCACTATCAAGCATGCCTGGACTTCTTTCTTCCCACACCTCAAACTTGACCAGGTGAGCAGGCAACAAATTGTGGTTCAAGAAACAGCTGCAATAGTACCAGCTGTGACAGGGTTACCATACTCAGATGTATGTAAGATCATGTAACTAACCAGCAGATGAAGGAACAGACAACTGAAGATACTAGTGTCTTAAGAGCTGATGAAGAGCAGAAAATCAGAGAAGAGGAAATAGAAACCAAACAAGAAGAAAATCCTGACAACAGATCCTGTAGTCTAGTCAGTCAACCTGTCATAACTAGGTGAATGCCAGGAAATACTAATGCCAATCAACTTTTAGAACCGTGAAACTGTCATGCAGCATCTCTAAAATTACACATATGGTTCAGTGAGAAATTCAACATCAGACACCAATCCCTCATGACTTGTTTTATCACAAGAGAAATATCTAACTTGAGGGGGAAAGCAAGCAATCATCAACATACAGGATCCAGACTACTCAGAATCTATTCCTGTTTCAGTCAACAGTGGTGTATACATATTACAACTATACAATGAAGTCCTTAAAGACAGAACACAGACAGAACTAGAGGATTGAAAATTATGACCATCTTTGAGGCCTAACAATATAATTTAAGAGAGATGATGATAAGCTACACCTACTGTAGGTGCCCCACTCCTCTCTCATCTCCACCTCAGTCAAGAGTAGGCTGTCACCAAAAATTAACACAAGGTTGTACCAAGCTGATAATAAATAGTAGTTATACTATATATATGGAGCAAGTTTCCCCCACCTGTGTTCAGTGTATGGTTTGCAAGTGCACTTTGACATTCAGTAGGACAACATTAAATATGATGAAACACTTACAAACAAAGCATCCCCTTCAATATGAGTCATACAAAGGACAGACTTCAACAGCTTTGCCACCAGATACACCTGCATAGTGGCCAGAATCAACCCAGTCCACAACGACCACAAGGAGTCAAATACTTCAGCAAACTCTTTATGATATTATGGCCAGGAAGGACGGCTACAAGGAAGGAGGTCCCAGAAAGAAGAACCTTGACGAACTCCTCATTAAGGTGATAGTGTAGTGACAGATTTGCAGCCCATGTCCATAGTAGAAGACTGGGGGTTCAGAAACGTTGTTCATGGGTTAGATGTGAGGTATGTTCTGCCAAGCTGAAGAGATCTGACAAGAAAGCTTTTACCAACTACAGTATGTATAACCAAGTTGTGAAGCAACTAAAATAAAACCTAAGAGAAACCCTATATGTAGCTATTACAACAGACATCTTGACCTCCAGACAAACAAGGGGATTTCTGACCGTGACAGCTCACTACATTAATTGGTCCTGGCGTGGCGGCGTCTATGTCGTGGGACCACCCCACCCCACAAGGCTACCAAGGAAGGAAGCTATGGGGGCCAAATCGTCACAACATCCCCCGCGAGGCTGCTCGGCCAGACAGCTTGAAGAACTTCAACAGCAACAACTACATTACATCAGACTGGAATCTGAAATCTGGTGTGGTTGGAAATAGATAGGATGAAAAATGACCATAGACCAGAAAATATATCAGAACAACTGACACGGATTTTAAGACAATAGAATATTCTGGAAAAAAATATATATATCACAGCTGATAATAGTGGAAACACTGTGGCAACTGTGACCAAATTCATGCACACTAAACATGTGCCATGTTTTGCATAACACATTAAATGTAGTTGTGCATGATTCCGTAAAAAATACAGATGAAATTAAGAGTGTCCACAAGGAAATAATCAAGCGTATAGTGTCTTTCTTTCATCTTAGTGTTGTAAAAGCAACTGACAAACTAAGTGAGATACAATAGTAAAATGGTAGACAACAGAAGGTGATCATAGATGTGGACACCAGGTAGAATTCTAACTACTATATGATGGAACGGTTTGTCAAGCAACATGAGGTCACCACTACCACTCTTTGCCTGCTTGGGAAAATCCATACGTGCCTCAATGGAGATGAGTTGGAAATGGTACGCTATGCAGTGACATTATTAGAACTGATTGAAGAGGCAACATGAGAGATGTCATCAGAAAAAGTTACATTTCTCTCAAAGGTGATGTCAATATCAAGAGCACTGCAAGAATGCACAAAACACAGTGTTTGCTAAAAAAAAAAAAAAAAAAACAGTATATGAGCAGACATCATCATTTTGTAGTGAACTGCTTAAACAGTTGCAAATTAGATTTCCAGCAGTGGAAACAGTATTCAGTGTTGGAGCAGGAACTTTACTAGACCCTAGGTTTAAAAAGGTGCCTTTTGTTGACAGGGAAAATTTAAAACCCATTAAAGACAGGCTAATAAACCGTAATGCGCAGTGATTACTCAGATGAGGAACCACCTGAGTCAGCAGACTGCCAAATGGAAAGGAATGAACTTAATGAAATGCAAGTGAAGGGAAAAAAGGCATCACAATGGAAAATGTTTGACGAGCAGGTAGAAAAGACTAAGTGCTTATACTCAACATCTTCAGGGCCTCATATAGAAATAAGGACATACCTTGAGGAGCCAATGATAACCCAAGAAGAGCATTCACTATAATGATGGAAAATACACCATCCTCTCTCTCAAAAGTTACAAGCACTGGCAAAAAAGTTTATCTGTATACCTGCAACATTGGTACCAGCAGAGAGACGTTTTTCCAAAGCAGGAGAGCTGGTTTCTCAGAGATGCAGCAATTTATTAGATGAGAATATCAATATAATAATATATGATAAGATTATCGACTAAGTACAGTTGGACACATGAATGAGTGGTACAGCCCTAGAGACCCTATAGAATCTTTCTATAGGGTCTCTAGGACAGCCCATGTGAGAGACGGTCTATTTCTCCCAATATCAAGTTCCTTAGTGCCAAATACGAGACATCAGGGGCAGAAGTCAGTATTGAGGATGGTGTGTGTGTTCTTCCCTTCTTACCTATTTGTTCTTACCTATTTGTATTTTTACAGGATTTAGTCAAGCTCGTAATGTCCCATATTTTAAACCACAATTATCATATTTTTCTTTAAAGTTATGTATGTTTTTGACACAAACAACTTCTTCCGGTAATTTATTCCATTCGTCTATTACTCTATTTGAAAAGCTATATTTTTGTACAACTTTATCTCCTCTTCTTTTAATTAATTTCTTACTGTCCTCTCAATGTAGGTATTCCTTGTTGACATAAGTTTTCTATTATATCTATCTTTTCTTTTTCTGTGACACATTTGTAACCCATAATATTATCTCCTCTCTTTCTTCTTTCTTCTAGTTTAGGTAAGTTTAGTTTCTTTAGTATCTCTTCATAGCTTAGTTCTCTTTGACTTGGTAGCCATCTTGTTGCTGCTCTTTGAACTTTTTCTAATTTAGTGCTATGTTTCTTTAAATGTGGATTCCATACTACTGCAGCAAATTCTAAGGTAGGCTTTATAAAGGATGTTATTATTTTCTTGATCATTTCTTCATCTATATAAGTGAAGGCTACTCACGTATTTGCTAACAATTCATACACGTTTCTTACTTTTTCAGTTATATGATCCTCTGGTGTTATTTTTATTTTTTATTATTACTCCTAAGTCTCTTTCTTTCTCTGCTTTATTTAATATTTTGTTTTCAAGTTTGTATTGCCAATCTGAATTAAATTCCATCTGCCATTTATTACTCCACTCTACCATTTTGTCCAAGTCTTCTTGTAACTTTTTACAGCAGTCATCATTTTTAATTGTTCTTTGTATCTTTGCATCATCAGCAAGCATATTCATGTAAGTGTCATCTGTAATATTTACTTCTATGTCATTTATATATATTAAGAACATTATTGGTGCCAATACTGAGCCTTGAGGAACTCCACTTATGACCTTCAGTCATGGAGAATAGTTCCCTCTTTATACTGTTCTCATTTTTCTTCCTACAAGGAAATCTTCCATCCATTTTAGTAGTTTGCCATTCACTCCTTTTTGTTGTAATTTCCATATAAGTCTTTTATGTGGAACTCTGTCAAAGGCTTTTTTAAAGTCTAGGTAAATACTATCCACCCATCCTTCTCTTTCATGGATTTTTTCTGATATTTTCGTATAGGAACTTATTAAGTTTGTGACACATGATCTTTCCTTCCTAAATCCAAATTGTCTCTCTGTTATCATATTATTTTTCTCGAGGTGTTCAACCCATTTGTTTCTTATAATTTTTTTCCAAAAGTTTACACACTACACTTGTTAGTGATACTGGTCTATAGTTAAGTGGGTCTTGTCTATTTCCTTTTTTAAATAATGGAGCTACAGGTTCTCGCGGAAAATCACTACGTGGCCCCGAAAATGTATTGTTTACCTAAACGACGTATCATTTTTAGTAACAAATAATGATGAAAAACAACACTTACAGTGGTAATTAGTATTTCGTTGCGTAGCCCTTTTTCTTGATGACTTTACGAAGGCGATTTGGGACACTGTCAGCAAGATTACGAAGTGTTTCTGGCTTAAATTCTTCCCAACACTTACGGAGCTCCCTTTCAAGTTTGGGGAGGGTGGAGATGTCAAGTAAACGGAGCTTGCCTTTAATGATGGCCCATAAATTCTCTATGGGTGAAATATCCAGAGAATTACCTGGTCAATCATTAATCCCTTCAATGCCACAGTCATGAAGCCACTGAATCACATCCTTAGCTGTATGACAGGAAGCTCCGTCCTGCTAGAAAATCTCGGCTTGTGTTTTTATATGACTTTCCTCAAGGTGATCATTTAACCCTTAATGGCCGGATTGCGGTCATAGACGGCCCCAAGAAGCGCCCGGATCGTGTCGTACGCCACTGCTATGTGGTGACCGGGTGGGATGAAGCACCGCTATTGCCAATGTCGGCATTTGCGAGCCCAATTTGGCGTTTTTTTTTTCACTTGGCTATACTTCACCACCATCCCTACAAATCACCATCGTCAGTCAGTGTGTTACTGACTGTAAACATGGATGGATGTGGATTAGATTTCTCGTGCGTGTCCGATTCTGTGGTGCGCCACGCTTACTTACAACACTGACTGCCACCCGCGCGGGCCACGTTCAGTTGTCGTCAGAGCCACTCCACCTAAGCGAACACGGCCGCGCTCACACGAAAAAGTACCCTTCATTCCTCACTTAATTTCTCGGCAACGGAGAGTTGTAGAGAGCTGGGGTTGGTTTTATTGGAAAGAGGAAGAGTTGATGGTGCTAACAAGACCAAATTTAAGTTGTTCAGTATCGTAGATTAGACGTACAGAGTAAGTGGAATAGAGCAATTTTGGAAAAATCGGCCAAAAGAGCCCGGACAGGCAGTAGGGAAAGTAAGACTAGCCCCGGACTGACAAAATGGCTATCCTTAGTTATCCCGTCGCGGAGGGGTTAAAAGTTCAAGAAACACATATTTATTAACTGTTCATAGGTAGAATAACTAGGTTTCCCACACCATAATATGAAAAACAACCCCAGACCATTAAGCTGGGAGGGTGTTTTGTGGTCTTCTCTGTGTAGCGAGGATCAGTGGGGTCTGAGCCAGGGCGGCGGTACACCTTTGATGGGCCTACTCCACAAACACAAAAGGTACTCTCATCACTCCACAACACAGTACGCCACTTGTCAAGGGTCCAGTCTTTGTACTTTTTAGCAAAATAATTTATCAGTTTGGCTGTTACAGTATATTTCATAATTACTGTATGATGTGTCAATGTATGAGGGGGAAATATGATGGAAGAACCATATAGAGTTTCGTAGGTGTTTCTTGCAGTGCAATCAATATACAAAGGTCTTGTGTAAAGCAATACAGTAACGGCCAATAGTCCTTGACCAGACAGGGATGGATAACCGTGACCATCACCAGAAAGTTAAAAAACTCTCAACAGGCGGTTGACTACACTTTGAGCATTTCAATTAGCTCTGTATTGCAGGCCTTTTCCCGCACTTGCGCTCATTATGTAAACAACACATTTAGTGGCCAATAGCGTGTAAATCACTCACGTTACATGAGTAAATGTAACAGGATAACGAAGTACAAACCTTTACCTGTCTTCTGATTTACTTGTGAAGACTAAATGGACATCTGTAGGATGGGTAGTCAACTCAAAATTCACTTTTCACTCTACAGTATTTACATATCTTAGTATGTTTTCATGATCTGATTTCGTTATAAAACATGTCAGAATAAAATTGTTTAACAAAACAATGTGAAATATAATGTCACTGACATGTTTACGTAGCCTACATATATGGTATTTACAGGAAAAGCACTGCTCTTGTCACACTGACTCAGCTATTCGAGGTCGGAGGAGTCTATAGGGTCCCACCCTCAGTGTTGCCAGCCGAAACAAAGCATATTAGGGATAGCGCAAATTTTAAAAATGCGCTGTCAACTTTTGTCATAACCCGTGGCATGCTACCATACAGACGTTGATAAAAAGAATTAACGTCCTCCAAATTATAATATTCTATGTTGTTGCGCCATGTATAATATAAGGAAGGAAAAACAAACAATCTGTTCGCCTTATCCTGTATAATTATAAACCTGTTAGCCCACACTTCTTTGATTGGTCTCTCGAATGAACAATGAGAGGTAAACAAGGGAGACAAGCGACATTCCTCCGTAACACCAGTAGAGACCAGACAGTGTGAGGGTAGATTCCATGGTACTGTAGAGCTGCAACACTAGGGAGTTTGCCATCGATACTACTGCTAGGCATATGCTCAGAGCCTGAGAAAAAAAATATATATATAGTAAAATGATAGGGCTATTTGCAGACACGTAAATAATACTGTATATATATATATATATATATATATATATATATATATATATATATATATATATATATATATATATATATATATTCACGAAACATAATATTGCATACATTCAATAAGGTAACACCACAGGAAAGGGTCAAAACTGATGACTGAGTAAGCAAATACTTTTGCATTATCACTGCCCATCTCTCCCCTGATAAGCCTCCTCTGATTGACTACTCCCTCTTCCCTGCTTCGTGGGCTCCCACATCATATAACATCATCATATTATATCAACCTATTGTAGTGTAAACCTGTCAACCGGCAGCTTCACGTAGCGAGACATTTTCCATGATGGGGTGGGTAGTCTTTAGGAGGGACTGGTGTATCTCCGGTTTGTGTGTTAGGTTGGAGTTAAGGGGGGACTGTCAGATTTCTGGCATCTCATTAACATCACCTTACCCTCGATTACTGGACCGTCTTTTAGTAATCTCCAGGTCACATGACAGTCTCCGATTTTCTGAAGTGTTAGTGTTCCAGAGATGAATGACGTCCACATACAACATCTGAGGTATTGACTGTGTGCCTTTAAGGGTCGGCCAGGGTGGCGTCTAAGGAGCCCACTCATTGAAGATGGAATTGTGAGCCCAAGGAAGCAGAAAGGAAAAGAGACGATGTGCACTGGCCTAAAGTGGTCCTTGAGCTGTACTGGAATGGTCTTGTTGTATCCCTGTGGCTTAGAAGTATCACTTCTGAAGTATAAATGAGACCTTCTAGAAAGGCGTCCAATTGTATGATTGTAAAGATGAAAGAAGGAGGGTCTGCAAGAGCTGTCATCACATTTGGCAGATGTAATCTCGGGAAAAGGGGAGAGAGACTATGGACTCCACCAATTCCAGCCAATTCAACGAGGAGGCTTGTGACAGTGCAGTGTCAGCTTTCTCTCTCCTAGTTACAGTAGTCCAAGCTTGGGACTCGTCACTCCATGCAACATTTTGAGCCTGCAACACCCTTCTGCATACATCAACATGTTTCTACATGACCGAACTTACACAAAAAGGACATACAAATCACATATGAACACATTTCCGCAGTTTCCTCTGACATCGAATTGTTCTCCTTCATTGAAAAAAAATAACACAAAATCACATATAGATTTTGAAGGACTATGTGTGTGTCTGTATGTGTCTGTAAAGTAGAGTGGATGGGAAGTACTCCCCGCACAGCATCAATGGGATGGAAGAGCAAGGCATCATGCAGAGTGCTATGATAATGAAGCAGGACACCATTATCACCGGCTTGCCAGACAAAAACTCACTTCCCGTATTACTGGAAAGAAACATTAGGCTTATGATTTAGCTGCAGAACCAATTATGAAGTTCATAAATCATGAGGTAAACTAAAGTATATTCATCACTGATATATAATCAAGAGTGAGGCAAGCCAAATAGGGACTTCAGCAAGTGAAGTTTAGCACAATACAGAACTGTAAGCTAATTAAATTATAACCCATGTAGATTATCTGCAGCTGGGCATGCAATACATGGAGAGGTGGAGACGAATGATCTACTGCGGTAACCCCTAAAGGGAGCAACCAAAAGAAACAGATATTGCCAAAAGCTACATTAATTAATAATTAGTCGTTTACAATAATAATTTGCTGCTTTGAGAAATTAAATCAATTTGAAACCTCTATCCCTCAATTTGTGTCGTTAATAATTGTGACTATCAAATTTCCTGTCCGGTTTTAAATTATCTCTCTACCATCTCTCAGAAGGTGTCCCAATTGGATCTCAATCATATTCATTAGGGAGATTAAGGCATCACTCCTAATCATACAAATGGACTATTTATTATGATATTAAGGCTATCTTCACCTAAAGTACAATTGTGGACACATAACAGACACACTTCAAACAGGCCCTTAACAAGCATAAAATAGGACGCGCCTCTATACACAATGTCTCATTGAGGGGCCACAATTCAAGTGTGTTTGTTTTATTGTCTGTAGCTGTACAATATCTAACAATGTATCAATTTGTCTTACATTTCTATCTCACTTGTGTAGGGGGCTATGAAGTTACGAACATATCCTCAGTATCCCTGCTTGTCGTCAGCGGCGACTATAAGGGGCTTTCACTTCTGCAATTGTCCCTTTTCTCATCTGTTACCTTTGGAGCCTAATGTCCCACCTCTCAATCACCTTCTTCCTTGAGTGCCATATGACCTAACTATTGCACCGTCAAATATCATTCCTACATTTCTAAAGTGTTGAGAGAAGCATTCTGGTTTTGTTACAATGGAAGTTATCAGTGAACTGAATTTTAGCATAGATTTAAATAAACAATCTTCGGCAGTGGTAAGTAGCTACAGTAAATATAGGCTATAAAGAAACTATATTAATCTCGTATGCATTAGTGTCAAAAAGTTTAATATCAATATTACCTTTCCTCTGTGTTGTATATAACATCAGAGGCATTGGCGACCGGAGGAAGCACGTTGACCTGGATGGATGAGGGAGATAACAAAGTTTATACAGCTGTTGCTTCATCACGTCAAAGAGGAATGTGAGGTTTACTCCATGTCAAATATTTGAGAAGTCTACAGTTATCAGGGCCAGCCAAGCCTTCACAAACAAGCGGAATATCATACTGTAGATACGATATTATACTATATGTGATGGAATACACACGAGTTATGTTTATTTGTCTATAATGACATAAAGGAAATCACAGTAATCTCACACCATATTATGTGCATAGTCTTCAATTATATTATTAATTGTTATCAATATTTTTTTTTTTTATATTAACAAAGATGAGGACAAAGGCCACAGGCCCGCTTACCGTCCTCATCTACATAGTACAGTGAGAGAGTGGTCCAAAATCATGTCCAATTTCGTTCGAGATGCCCTGACACATTGCGTTTGAAGGTACATAAGTCGTAGAAAGGTGGAAAGATGGATGAAGGTAGAGTGTTCCAGAGTTGACCAGTTGTGTATATGAAAGACTGAGAGTACCGGTTAACTCTTGCATGAGGGAGTTGGACAGAAAAGGGGTGAGAACGAGAGGCTTGACGAGTGTTGCATGTTCTCCTGAGGGGAGGAAGCATACATTGAGAGAGTTCAGAAGAGCAATGTCCAGTGTAATAGCGATAGAAGAGAGAAAGTGATGCAACACTGCGGCGAAGAGAGAGAGGTTGTACTGAATCAGTAAGAGGAGGAGAGTTGATGAGACGAAAGGCCTTTGATTCCACCTTGTCCAGTAGTGTTGTGAAGGTTGATCCCCCCCACACATGAGAGCCATACTCCATACAGGGGCGAATGAGACCCCTGTACAGAGACAGTAACTGTGTGGGGGTGAAGTATTCACGGAATCTGCGCAGCACACCTAACTTCTTTGAGGCGATTTTCGTCAGAGAGGTAATGTGATCTCTCCAGGAGAGATTATGAGAGAAAGAGACTCCAAGAATATTAAGAGAAGAGGAAAGGTCAAGTTGTGTATCGTTAAAGGAGAGGGGATAGACATCAGGAAGATTAGTACGAGTTGAAAGATGAAGGAAGTGTGTTTTTGAGGCATTGAAAACAACAAGGTTCTCTCTGCCCCAGTTAGAGATGAGGGAAAGATCAGAAGTCAGGCGTGCTACTGCATCATCACGTGATGTGGAGAGGAGCTGCTGGGATGGACGGTTGTCAAAATGAGTGGAGTAGTGTAGGGTGGAATCATCAGCATAGGAGTGGATAGGGGAAGAGGTACAGTTAAGAAGGTCATTAATGAACAAAAGAAAGAGGGTGGGTGATAGAACAGAACCCTGAGGAACACCACTATTGATAATCTTGGAAGAAGAACAGTGACCGTCTACAACAGCAGCTATAGAACGGTCAGAAAGGAAATCAGAGAAAAAGGTGCAGAGAGAGGGATAGAAACCGAATGAGGGCAGTTTGGAGATTAAAGCTTTGTGCCAGACTCTATCAAAAGCTTTGGATATGTCGAGGGCAACAGTGAAAGTTTCACCAAAGTTCTGAAAGGAGGATGACCATGAATCAGAGAGGAGGGATAGAAGATCGCCAGTAGATCGTCCCTGACGGAAACCATACTGGCGATCGGAAAGAAGGTCATGACAAATAAGGTGCTTATGAATTTTGAGGTTAAGAATAGATTCGAAGACTTTAGATAGACATGAGGTCAGAGCAATAGGGCGATAGTTGGAGGGTTGGGAACGGTCTCCTTTTTTCGGAACAGGTTGGATCAGAGCAAACTTCCAGCAAGAAGGAAAAGTGTTAAATGATAGACATAGACGGAACAGTTTGCCTAGGCAGGGTGTCAGCACGGAAGCACAGTTCTTGAGAACAACAGGAGGAATCCCATCAGGTCCGTACGCCTTCCGAGTGTTAAGGCCAGAGAGGGCAGAAAATACTTCCTTTGAAGATATTCTGATGACAGGCATAAGTAAGTCAGAGGGGGGTGGAGTTGGAATCGTCCAGTGTAGAGTTAGAGGCAAAGGTTTGAGAGAAGAGTTCAGCTTTATCAGGTGAAGAGATGGCAACATTTCCATCAGGAAGGATGAGGGGAGGGAAAGAGGAAGAAGTAAAGTTACTGGAGAGATTTTTGGCTAGATGCCAGAAAGAACGAGAGGTGGAGGAGTTGGACAGGTCATTGCATTTGGCACGGATGAAGGATTTTTTGGTTAGTCGGAGAACAGATTTGGCGCGATTCCGGGCAGAGATATACAGAGCACGAGATTCATCAGTTTGAAGGCGTCGGTGCCGTCTGAAAGCTACCTCCTTGTTGTGGACAGCAGTAGAACAAGCGTGATTAAACCAAGATTTTCGTGAATTAGTAAGAGGGAAAGAATATGGAATGTATGCCTCCATGCCCGAGATGATCACCTCCGAGATGCGTGCAGCACTCTCTGAGGGACCCCGGCCACGAAAGCAAAAATCACTCCATGGGAAATCTTCAAAGTACTGCCTCAGATCATCCCAGCCAGCAGCGGTGTAGTGCCACAGACGACGCTTGCTGGGAGGGTCCAAAGGTCTTACAGGAGCGATAGGACAGGATACTGAAATAAGATTGTGATCGGAGGAGCCCAAAGGAGAGAAAAGTTCAACAGAATAAGCAGAAGGATGAGAGGTTAGGAATAAGTCAAGGATATTGGGCTGATCTCCAAGGCGGTCTGGAATACGGGTAGGGTACTGAATTAACTGCTCTAGGTCGTTGAGGATAGAAAAAGTAAAGGCTTGTTCACCAGGTGGATCAGTGAAGGGAGATGAAAGCCAAAGGCGGTGGTGAACGTTGAAATCTCCTAAAATGGAGATTTCTGAGAAAGGAGAATGTGATAGAATGTGTTCCACTTTTGAAGTAAGATAGTCGAAGAATTTTGTATAGTCAGTAGAGTTAGGAGATAGATATACAGCACAGATGTATTTAGTTTGAGAGTAGCAGGTTAGCCGAAGCCAGATAGTTGAAAAATCAGAAGAGTCAAGTTCGGGAACACGAGAACAAGTGAGGTCGTTGCGTACGTATACGCAACATCCGCCTTTGGCACGAAACTGAGGATAGAGAAAGTAAGAGGAGACAGAGTAGGGGTTGCTGTTAGTTAATGCTGAGATCTGGGTCTCGGTGAGGAAGAGAAGATGAGGTTTAGCGGAGAAGAGGTGGTGTTCAACAGAGGAGAAGTTAGAGGAAAGACCGCGAATGTTGCAAAAGTTGATAAAGAGTGTGTCAGACAATGATCCAGGGCATCTCGGGGGGTCGTCAACAAATGGTCCAGACTGAGGGGAGTTTATTGACCCATCCCCAGGGGCCTCCGAGGCTTGATTTTTAATTGTATTCATATTTATTAATTAATTTTGGGGGATATAATTTGGACAAAGGGTGTGGTGTGTAGCGTGTTTGTATATATTGTGTAAATAGAGAGAGTGATGTCTTTGGGAGTATGTTGGACTACTCTCGGTGTATGTGAGACACGAAAAAGATCAGCAAAGGTGGACAGACAGGTGAAACAGGAGTTCCAACCCTCCCTATCACCAGTCCAGCGTCCACCCTAGGAGTACTGCCCTGTTTGGTTGGTGTCTCCAACCTCCTCCTCCAACCCAACCTCCTCCTCCAAATCCAACCTCCTCCTCCAATCCAACCTCCTCCTCCAAGTCAACCTCCTCCTCCAAAATATATACACGGGGTTCACACCAGGGAAAAGAGGATTGAGGACTAATTACACCCGTAGTCTTAAAACATTTGAGGGCCCTTACTGGAGCTCTATGAACTCTCCAAACTACTCCAGGCAACAGATTCCCTATTCGAAACACTGAAGTATTTAGTGGCCTGGATTATTTGGAGGGTTCATAGAGCTCCAGTAAGGGCCCTCAATTTTTTTTAAAACTACGGGTGTTACTAAGTTACCTTGTATTTAGTTGTCAGCATGATCATAGTGTGAGTAGCCACCTCTACAAAACCATGGGTACCTGCTGTCATGCCTCCCACCGCCTCACACTCCAGCGGGAACAGCTCAATACGTCCCCGAAATCGACGCAAACTAACATAGTCCTCTGCTCGTTTCAATTGGTTCGAGACGAAGCTGCCGTGGTCTGGTACTGTTAACCTGAAGGGAGGCGTCGTGTACAGTCGGCGTCATAAGTCCTGTCACCACACCTGCTTCACCGAGACAGGCAGTGTTCATGGACTCGAGAAATACACACGTTTTCTACACCTAATAATCTCGAGTCTATGAACATCGTATGCCTCGGTGAAGCAAGTGAGGCGACAGGATTTTTGCTGCCGACTGTACACTCGCAATCTAAAATATGTAACCAGCCTTGTATCGAGTAGCCTGATCGAGCAAATGTGAAACAGGATATTAAATAAACGTTATAATTGGTTCATTACTGTGTCAAATGATTCGAAACTTCAACAAGACCTTGGTACTAATCCCCCAAACACCCCCACCCCCACCCCCCAAACCTGTCTGTCCCCTTATTCCCGCACCCCCTTAAACCATGATCGTAAGTTGATGTAAACACACAAAAATAGACGAACGACAGAGTATAACAAACCTAATGGTAGATTGAGCAGCCAACTGTGAGAGTGAGGTGATGGGGGCTGGGAAGGTATTGGTCGTGAAGATACCGACCAGATTTGAGGTGAAAGCCGAAGTGAGGATGAGACAAACTAGGAGCCACACGGACACCAAGAGACATGACCTGGGCTGATCTGAGGGTGGGGTACTCTGACTCAGCAACACACGCATCAGGTACAAACTGCTGACGGACCTGTTGGATCTCTTCTGTAACCTGGCCTGTAATAGTAAAGTCATGGTCTAATGTACTGCAACACCTTCCAATGAGATGGCTTCGAAAAATGATCCGAAACTATAGCTGTTGGTGTGTGCAATTTTGGTTCATAAAATTAACTCATATAGCTCGCTTTTATTCACCAGGTTGCAGTACATTAGACCATGACTTTACAACATTTATTATAGACCATTATTTTAGCCCATGCACTGAGGTTACAAGATAATAATTATAGGAGGTACTGTATCATTTCTTACACACACACACACACACACACACACACACACACACACACATACACACACACACACACACAATCTCTCATTAATTAACAGGTGTGATCCATTTTCAAGGGTACCTAATAGGATTTCTTTCACAATATTCGATACCCGTTTATATCCCAAATTTAGCCTAAAAACACCGAAAAATCGAGTTTTTTGGGTCTCAGAAGCGATTTGTACTGTGCTAGAAAAATTTCAATTTTCAGGCAAAAAAAATACTAAAACACGTTTTTTTGGCCCAAAAAGTCGATTTGTGCATGCATCTTCGATACCCGTTTATATCCCAAATTTAGCCTAAAAACACCGAAAAATCGAGTTTTTTGGGTCTCAGAAGCGATTTGTATTGTGCTAGAAAAATTTCAATTTTCAGGCCAAAAAAATGCTAAAACACGTTTTTTGGGCCCAAAAAGTCGATTTGTGCATGCATCTTCGATACCCGTTTGTATCCCAAATTTAGCCTAAAAACACCGAAAAATCGAGTTTTTTGGGTCTCAGAAGCGATTTGTACTGTGCTAGAAAAATTTCAATTATCAGGCAAAAAAAATGCTAAAACACGTTTTTTTGGCCCAAAAAGTCGATTTGTGCATGCATCTTCGATACCCGTTTATATCCCAAATTTAGCCTAAAAACACCGAAAAATCGTGTTATTTGGGTCTCAGAAGCGATTTGTACTGTGCTAGAAAATTTTCAATTTTCAGGCAAAAAAAATGCTAAAACACGTTTTTTTGGCCCAAAAAGTCGATTTGTGCATGCATCTTCGATACCGGTTTATATCCCAAATTTAGCCTAAAAACACCGAAAAATCGAGTTTTTTGGGTCTCAGAAGCGATTTGTACATGTCTACACTGTTCTAGAAAAAATCAATTTTCAGGCAAAAAAATGCTAAAACACGTTTTTTTGGCCCAAAAAGTCGATTTGTGCATGCATCTTCGATACCCGTTTATATCCCAAATTTAGCCTAAAAACACCGAAAAATCGAGTTTTTTGGGTCTCAGAAGCGATTTGTACTGTGCTAGAAAAAATTCAATTTTCAGGCAAAAAAAATGCTAAAACACGTTTTTTTGGCCCAAAAAGTCGATTTGTGCATGCATCTTCGATACCCGTTTATATCCCAAATTTAGCCTAAAAATACCGAAAAATCGAGTTTTTTGGGTCTCAGAAGCGATTTGTACTGTGCTAGAAAAATTTCAATTTTCAGAAAAAAAAATGCTAATACACGTTTTTTTGGCCCAAAAAGTCGATTTGTGCATGCATCTTCGATACCCGTTTATATCCCAAATTTAGCCTAAAAACACCGAAAAATCGAGTTTTTTGGGTCTCAGAAACGATTTGTACATGTCTACACTGTTCTAGAAAAATTTCAATTTTCAGGCAAACAAAATGCTAAAACACGTTTTTTTGGCCCAAAAAGTCGATTTGTGCATGTATCTTCGATACCCGTTTATATCCCAAATTTAGCCTAAAAACACCGAAAAATCGAGTTTTTAGGTCTCAGAAGCGATTTTTACTGTGCTAGAAAAAATTCAATTTTCAGGCAAAAAAAATGCTAAAACACGTTTTTTTGGCCCAAAAAGTCGATTTGTGCATGCATCTTCGATACCCGTTTATATCCCAAATTTAGCTTAAAAACACCGAAAAATCAAGTTTTTTGGGTCTCAGAAGCGATTTGTACTGTGCTAGAAAAAATTCAATTTTCAGGCAAAAAAAATGCTAAAACACGTTTTTTTGGCCCAAAAAGTCGATTTGTGCATGCATCTTCGATACCCGTTTATAGCCCAAATTGAGCCTAAAAACACCGAAAAATCGAATTTTTTGGGTCTCAGAAGCGATTTGTACTGTGCTAGAAAAATTTCAATTTTCAGGCAAAAAAATTGCTAAAACACGTTTTTTTGGCCCAAAAAGTCGATTTGTGCATGCATCTTCGATACCCGTTTATATCCCAAATTTAGCCTAAAAACACCGAAAAATCGAGTTTTTTGGGTCTCAGAAGCGATTTGTACATGTCTACACTGTTCTAGAAAAAATCAATTTTCAGGCAAAAAAAATGCTAAAACACGTTTTTTTGGCCCAAAAAGTCGATTTGTGCATGCATCTTCGATACCCGTTTATATCCCAAATTTAGCCTAAAAACACCGAAAAATCGTGTTATTTGGGTCTCAGATGCGATTTGTACTGTGCTAGAAAAATTTCAATTTTCAGGCAAAAAAAATGCTAAAACACGTTTTTTTGGCCCAAAAAGTCGATTTGTGCATGCATCTTCGATACCCGTTTATATCCCAAATTTAGCCTAAAAACACCGAAAAATCGAGTTTTTTGGGTCTCAGAAGCGATTTGTACTGTGCTAGAAAAAAATCAATTTTCAGGCAAAAAAAATGCTAAAACACGTTTTTTTGGCCCAAAAAGTCGATTTGTGCATGCATCTTCGATACCCGTTTATATCCCAAATTTAGCCTAAAAACACCGAAAAATCGAGTTTTTTGGGTCTCAGAAGCGATTTGTACATGTCTACACTGTTCTAGAAAAATATCAATTTTCAGGGGAAAAAAATGCTAAAACACGTTTTTTTGGCCCAAAAAGTCGATTTGTGCATGCATCTTCGATACCCGTTTATATCCCAAATTTAGCCTAAAAACACCGAAAAATCGAGTTTTTTGGGTCTCAGAAGCGATTTGTACATGTCTACACTGTTCTAGAAAAAAATCAATTTTCAGGCAAAAAAAATGCTAAAACACGTTTTTTTGACCCAAAAAGTCGATTTGTGCATGCATCTTCGATACCCGTTTATATCCCAAATTTAGCCTAAAAACACCGAAAAATCGAGTTTTTTGGGTCTCAGAAGCGATTTGTACTGTGCTAGAAAAAAATCAATTTTCAGGCAAAAAAAATGCTAAAACACGTTTTTTTGGCCCAAAAAGTCGATTTGTGCATGCATCTTCGATACCCGTTTATATCCCAAATTTAGCCTAAAAACACCGAAAAATCGAGTTTTTTGGGTCTCAGAAGCGATTTGTACTGTGCTAGAAAAATTTCAATTTTCAGGCAAAAAAAATGCTAAAACACGTTTTTTTGGCCCAAAAAGTCGATTTGTGCATGCATCTTCGATACCCGTTTATATCCCAAATTTAGCCTAAAAACACCGAAAAATCGAGTTTTTTGGGTCTCAGAAGCGATTTGTACATGTCTACACTGTTCTAGAAAAAAATCAATTTTCAGGGAAAAAAAATGCTAAAACACGTTTTTTTGGCCCAAAAAGTCGATTTGTGCATGCATCTTCGATACCCGTTTATATCCCAAATTTAGCCTAAAAACACCGAAAAATCGAGTTTTTTGGGTCTCAGAAGCGATTTGTACATGTCTACACTGTTCTAGAAAAAAATCAATTTTCAGGCAAAAAAAATGCTAAAACACGTTTATTTGGCCCAAAAAGTCGATTTGTGCATGCATCTTCGATACCCGTTTATATCCCAAATTTAGCCTAAAAACACCGAAAAATCGAGTTTTTTGGGTCTCAGAAGCGATTTGTACTGTGCTAGAAAAAAATCAATTTTCAGGCAAAAAAAATGCTAAAACACGTTTTTTTGGCCCAAAAAGTCGATTTGTGCATGCATCTTCGATACCCGTTTATATCCCAAATTTAGCCTAAAAACACTGAAAAATCGAGTTTTTTGGGTCTCAGAAGCGATTTGTACATGTCTACACTGTTCTAGAAAAAAATCAATTTTCAGGCAAAAAAAATGCTAAAACACGTTTTTTTGACCCAAAAAGTCGATTTGTGCATGCATCTTCGATACCCGTTTATATCCCAAATTTAGCCTAAAAACACCGAAAAATCGAGTTTTTTGGGTCTCAGAAGCGATTTGTACTGTGCTAGAAAAAAATCAATTTTCAGGCAAAAAAAATGCTAAAACACGTTTTTTTGGCCCAAAAAGTCGATTTGTGCATGCATCTTCGATACCCGTTTATATCCCAAATTTAGCCTAAAAACACCGAAAAATCGCGTTTTTTGGGTCTCAGAAGCGATTTGTACTGTGCTAGAAAAATTTCAATTTTCAGGCAAAGAAAATGCTAAAACACGTTTTTTTGGCCCAAAAAGTCGATTTGTGCATGCATCTTCGATACCCGTTTATATCCCAAATTTAGCCTAAAAACACCGAAAAATCGAGTTTTTTGGGTCTCAGAAGCGATTTGTACATGTCTACACTGTACTAGAAAAAAATCAATTTTCAGGCAAAAAAAATGCTAAAACACGTTTTTTTGGCCCAAAACGTCGATTTGTGCATGCCTCTTCGATACCCGTTTATATCCCAAATTTAGCCTAAAAACACCGAAAAATCGAGTTTTTTGGGTCTCAGAAGCGATTTGTACTGTGCTAGAAAAAAATCAATTTTCAGGCAAAAAAAATGCTAAAACACGTTTTTTTGGTCCAAAAAGTCGATTTGTGCATGCATCTTCGATACCCGTTTATATCCCAAATTTAGCCTAAAAACACCGAAAAATCGAGTTTTTTGGGTCTCAGAAGCGATTTGTACTGTGCTAGAAAAAATTCAATTTTCAGGCAAAACAAATGCTAAAACACGTGTTTTTGGCCCAAAAAGTCGATTTGTGCATGCATCTTCGATACCCGTTTATATCCCAAATTTAGCCTAAAAACACCGAAAAATCGAGTTTTTTGGGTCTCAGAAGCGATTTGTACATGTCTACACTGTTCTAGAAAAAAATCAATTTTCAGGGAAAAAAAATGCTAAAACACGTTTTTTTGGCCCAAAAAGTCGATTTGTGCATGCATCTTCGATACCCGTTTATATCCCAAATTTAGCCTAAAAACACCGAAAAATCGAGTTTTTTGGGTCTCAGAAGCGATTTGTACATGTCTACACTGTTCTAGAAAAAAATCAATTTTCAGGCAAAAAAAATGCTAAAACACGTTTTTTTGGCCCAAAAAGTCGATTTGTGCATGCATCTTCGATACCCGTTTATATCCCAAATTTAGCCTAAAAACACCGAAAAATCGAGTTTTTTGGGTCTCAGAAGCGATTTGTACTGTGCTAGAAAAAATTCAATTTTCAGGCAAAAAAAATGCTAAAACACGTTTTTTTGGCCCAAAAAGTCGATTTGTGCATGCATCTTCGATACCCGTTTATATCCCAAATTTAGCCTAAAAACACCGAAAATCGATTTTTTTGGGTCTCAGAAGCGATTTGTACTGTGCTAGAAAAAATTCAATTTTCAGGCAAAGAAAATGCTAAAACACGTTTTTTTGGCCCAAAAAGTCGATTTGTGCATGCATCTTCGATACCCGTTTATATCCCAAATTTAGCCTAAAAACACCGAAAAATCGAGTTTTTTGGGTCTCAGAAGCGATTTGTACATGTCTACACTGTTCTAGAAAAATATCAATTTTCAGGGAAAAAAAATGCTAAAACACGTTTTTTTGGCCCAAAACGTCGATTTGTGCATGCATCTTCGATACCCGTTTATATCCCAAATTTAGCCTAAAAACACCGAAAAATCGAGTTTTTTGGGTCTCAGAAGCGATTTGTACTGTGCTAGAAAAATTTCAATTTTCAGGCAAAAAAAATGCTAAAACACGTTTTTTTGGCCCAAAAAGTCGATTTGTGCATGCATCTTCGATACCCGTTTATATCCCAAATTTAGCCTAAAAACACCGAAAAATCGAGTTTTTTGGGTCTCAGAAGCGATTTGTACTGTTCTAGAAAAAAATCAATTTTCAGGCAAAAAAAATGCTAAAACACGTTTTTTTGGCCCAAAAAGTCGATTTGTGCATGCATCTTCGATACCCGTTTATATCCCAAATTTAGCCTAAAAACACCGATAAATCGAGTTTTTTGGGTCTCAGAAGCGATTTGTACATGTCTACACTGTTCTAGAAAAAAATCAATTTTCAGGCAAAAAAAATGCTAAAACACGTTTTTTTTGGCCGAAAAAGTCGATTTGTGCATGCATCTTCGATACCCGTTTATATCCCAAATTTAGCCTAAAAACACCGAAAAATCGAGTTTTTTGGGTCTCAGAAGCGATTTGTACTGTGCTAGAAATATTTCAATTTTCAGGCAAAAAAAATGCTAAAACACGTGTTTTTGGCCCAAAAAGTCGATTTGTGCATGCATCTTCGATACCCGTTTATATCCCAAATTTAGCCTAAAAACACCGAAAAATCGAGTTTTTTGGGTCTCAGAAGCGATTTTTACTGTGCTAGAAAAAAATCAATTTTAAGGCAAAAAAAATGCTAAAACACGTTTTTTTGGCCCAAAAAGTCGATTTGTGCATGCATCTTCGATACCCATTTATATCCCAAATTTAGCCTAAAAACACCGAAAAATCGAGTTTGTTGGGTCTCAGAAGCGATTTTTACTGTGCTAGAAAAAAATCAATTTTCAGGCAAAAAAAATGCTAAAACACGATTTTTTGGCCCAAAAAGTCGATTTGTGCATGCATCTTCGATACCCGTTTATATCCCAAATTTAGCCTAAAAACACCAAAAAATCGAGTTTTTTGGGTCTCAGAATCGATTTGTACATGTCTACACTGTTCTAGAAAAAAATCAATTTTCAGGCAAAAAAAATGCTAAAACACGTTTTTTTGGCCCAAAAAGTCGATTTGTGCATGCATCTTCGATACCCGTTTATATCCCAAATTTAGCCTAAAAACACCGAAAAATCGAGTTTTTTGGGTCTCAGAAGCGATTTGTACATGTCTACACTGTTCTAGAAAAAAATCAATTTTCAGGCCAAAAAAATGCTAAAATACGTTTTTTTGGCCCAAAAAGTCGATTTGTGCATGCATCTTCGATACCCGTTTATATCCCAAATTTAGCCTAAAAAAACCGTAAAATCGAGTTTTTTGGGTCTCAGAAGCGATTTGTACTGTGCTAGAAAAATTTCAATTTTCAGGCAAAAAAAATGCTAAAACACGTTTTTTTGGCCCAAAAAGTCGATTTGTGCATGCATCTTCGATACCCGTTTATATCCCAAATTTAGCCTAAAAACACCGAAAAATCGAGTTTTTTGGGTCGCAGAAGCGATTTGTACATGTCTACACTGTTCTAGAAAAAAATCAATTTTCAGGCAAAAAAAATGCTAAAACACGTTTTTTTGGCCCAAAAAGTCGATTTGTGCATGCATCTTCGATACCCGTTTATATCCCAAATTTAGCCTAAAAACACCGAAAAATCGAGTTTTTTGGGTCTCAGAAGCGATTTGTACTGTGCTAGAAAAAAAATAATTTTCAGGCAAAAAAAATGCTAAAACACGTTTTTTTGGCCCAAAAAGTCGATTTGTGCATGCATCTTCGATACCCGTTTATATCCCAAATTTAGCCTAAAAACACCGAAAAATCGAGTTTTTTGGGTCTCAGAAGCGATCGGTACTGTGCTAGAAAAAAATCAATTTTCAGGCCAAAAAAATGCTAAAACACGTTTTTTTGGCCCAAAAAGTCGATTTGTGCATGCATCTTCGATACCCGTTTATATCCCAAATTTAGCCTAAAAACACCGAAAAATCGAGTTTTTTGGGTCTCAGAAGCGATTTGTACATGTCTACACTGTTCTAGAAAAAATTCAATTTTCAGGCAAAAAAAATGCTAAAACACGTTTTTTTGGCCCAAAAAGTCGATTTGTGCATGCATCTTCGATACCCGTTTATATCCCAAATTTAGCCTAAAAACACTGAAAAATTGAGTTTTTTGGGTCTCAGAAGCGATTTGTACATGTCTACACTGTTCTAAAAAAAATTCAATTTTCAGGCAAAAAAAATGCTAAAACACGTTTTTTTGGCCCAAAAAGTCGATTTGTGCATGCATCTTCGATACCCGTTTATATCCCAAATTTAGCCTATAAACACCGAAAAATCGAGTTTTTTGGTTCTCAAAAGCGATTTGTACTGTGCTAGAAAAATTTCAATTTTCAGGCAAAAAAAATGCTAAAACACGTTTTTTTTGCCCAAAAAGTCGATTTGTGCATGCATCTTCGATACCCATTTATATCCCAAATTTAGCCTAAAACACCGAAAAATCGAGTTTTTTGGGTCTCAGAAGCGATTTGTACATGTCTACACTGTTCTAGAAAAAAATCCATTTTCAGGCAAAAAAAATGCTAAAACACGTTTTTTTGGCCCAAAAAGTCGATTTGTGCATGCATCTTCGATACCCGTTTATATCCCAAATTTAGCCTAAAAACACCGAAAAATCGAGTTTTTTGGGTCTCAGAAGCGATCTGTACTGTTCTAGAAAAAAATCAATTTTCAGGCAAAAAAAATGCTAAAACACGTTTTTTTGGCCAAAAAAGTCGATTTGTGCATGCATCTTCGATACCCGTTTATATCCCAAATTTAGCCTAAAAACACCGAAAAATCGAGTTTTTTGGGTCTCAAAAGCAATTTGAAAATGTTTACACTGTGCTAGAAAAATTTCAATTTTCAGGCAAAAAATATGCTAAAACACGTTTTTTTGGCCCAAAAAGTCGATTTGTGCATGCATCTTCGATACCCGTTTATATCCCAAATTTAGCCTAAAAACACCGAAAAATCGAGTTTTTTGGGTCTCAGAAGCGATTTGTACATGTCTACACTGTTCTAGAAAAAAATCAATTTTCAACCAAAAAAAATGCTAAAACACGTTTTTTTGGCCCAAAAAGTCGATTTGTGCATGCATCTTCGATACCCGTTTATATCCCAAATTTAGCCTAAAAACACCGAAAAATCGAGTTTTTTGGGTCTCAGAAGCGATTTGTACATGTCTACACTGTTCTAGAAAAAAATCAATTTTCAGGCAAAAAAAATGCTAAAACACGTTTTTTTGGCCCAAAAAGTCGATTTGTGCATGCATCTTCGATACCCGTTTATATCACAAATTTAGCCTAAAAACACCGAAAAATCGAGTTTTTTGGGTCTCAGAAGCCATTTGTACATGACTACACTGTTCTAGAAAAAATTCAATTTTCAGGCAAAACAAATGCTAAAACACGTTTATATCCCAAATTTAGCCTAAAAACACCGAAAAATCGAGTTTTTTGGGTCTCAGAAGCGATTTGTATATGTCTACACTGTTCTAGAAAAAAATCCATTTTCAGGCAAAAAAAATGCTAAAACACGTTTTTTTGGCCCAAAAAGTCGATTTGTGCATGCATCTTCGATACCCGTTTATATCCCAAATTTAGCCTAAAAACACCGAAAAATCGATTTTTTTGGGTCTCAGAAGCGATTTGTACTGTTCTAGAAAAAATTCAATTTTCAGGCAAAAAAAATGCTAAAACACGTTTTTTTGGCCCAAAAAGTCGATTTGTGCATGCATCTTCGATACTCATTTATATCCCAAATTTAGCCTAAAAACACCGAAAAATCGAGTTTTTTGGGTCTCAGAAGCGATTTGTACATGTCTACACTGTTCTAGAAAAATATCAATTTTCAGGGAAAAAAAATGCTAAAACACGTTTTTTTGGCCCAAAACGTCGATTTGTGCATGCATCTTCGATACCCGTTTATATCCCAAATTTAGCCTAAAAACACCGAAAAATCGAGTTTTTTGGGTCTCAGAAGCGATTTGTACTGTGCTAGAAAAATTTCAATTTTCAGGCAAAAAAAATGCTAAAACACGTTTTTTTGGCCCAAAAAGTCGATTTGTGCATGCATCTTCGATACCCGTTTATATCCCAAATTTAGCCTAAAAACACCGAAAAATCGAGTTTTTTGGGTCTCAGAAGCGATTTGTACTGTTCTAGAAAAAATCAATTTTCAGGCAAAAAAAATGCTAAAACACGTTTTTTTGGCCCAAAAAGTCGATTTGTGCATGCATCTTCGATACCCGTTTATATCCCAAATTTAGCCTAAAAACACCGATAAATCGAGTTTTTTGGGTCTCAGAAGCGATTTGTACATGTCTACACTGTTCTAGAAAAAAATCAATTTTCAGGCAAAAAAAATGCTAAAACACGTTTTTTTTGGCCGAAAAAGTCGATTTGTGCATGCATCTTCGATACCCGTTTATATCCCAAATTTAGCCTAAAAACACCGAAAAATCGAGTTTTTTGGGTCTCAGAAGCGATTTGTACTGTGCTAGAAATATTTCAATTTTCAGGCAAAAAAAATGCTAAAACACGTGTTTTTGGCCCAAAAAGTCGATTTGTGCATGCATCTTCGATACCCGTTTATATCCCAAATTTAGCCTAAAAACACCGAAAAATCGAGTTTTTTGGGTCTCAGAAGCGATTTTTACTGTGCTAGAAAAAAAACAATTTTAAGGCAAAAAAAATGCTAAAACACGTTTTTTTGGCCCAAAAAGTCGATTTGTGCATGCATCTTCGATACCCATTTATATCCCAAATTTAGCCTAAAAACACCGAAAAATCGAGTTTGTTGGGTCTCAGAAGCGATTTTTACTGTGCTAGAAAAAAATCAATTTTCAGGCAAAAAAAATGCTAAAACACGATTTTTTGGCCCAAAAAGTCGATTTGTGCATGCATCTTCGATACCCGTTTATATCCCAAATTTAGCCTAAAAACACCAAAAAATCGAGTTTTTTGGGTCTCAGAATCGATTTGTACATGTCTACACTGTTCTAGAAAAAAATCAATTTTCAGGCAAAAAAAATGCTAAAACACGTTTTTTTGGCCCAAAAAGTCGATTTGTGCATGCATCTTCGATACCCGTTTATATCCCAAATTTAGCCTAAAAACACCGAAAAATCGAGTTTTTTGGGTCTCAGAAGCGATTTGTACATGTCTACACTGTTCTAGAAAAAAATCAATTTTCAGGCCAAAAAAATGCTAAAATACGTTTTTTTGGCCCAAAAAGTCGATTTGTGCATGCATCTTCGATACCCGTTTATATCCCAAATTTAGCCTAAAAAAACCGTAAAATCGAGTTTTTTGGGTCTCAGAAGCGATTTGTACTGTGCTAGAAAAATTTCAATTTTCAGGCAAAAAAAATGCTAAAACACGTTTTTTTTGCCCAAAAAGTCGATTTGTGCATGCATCTTCGATACCCGTTTATATCCCAAATTTAGCCTAAAAACACCGAAAAATCGAGTTTTTTGGGTCGCAGAAGCGATTTGTACTGTGCTAGAAAAATTTCAATTTTCAGGCAAAAAAAATGCTAAAACACGTTTTTTTGGGCCAAAAAGTCGATTTCTACTGTGCTAGAAAAATTTCAATTTTCAGGCAAAAAAAATGCTAAAACACGTTTTTTTGGCCCAAAAAGTCGATTTGTACTGTGCTAGAAAAATTTCAATTTTCAGGCAAAAAAAATGCTAAAACACGTTTTTTTGGCCCAAAAAGTCGATTTGTACAGTGCTAGAAAAATTTCAATTTTCAGGCAAAAAAAATGCTAAAACACGTTTTTTTGGCCCAAAAAGTCGATTTGTACTGTGCTAGAAAAATTTCAATTTTCAGGCAAAAAAAATGCTAAAACACGTTTTTTTGGCCCAAAAAGTCGATTTGTACTGTGCTAGAAAAATTTCAATTTTCAGGCAAAAAAAATGCTAAAACACGTTTTTTTGGCCCAAAAAGTCGATTTGTACTGTGCTAGAAAAATTTCAATTTTCAGGCAAAAAAAATGCTAAAACACGTTTTTTTTGGCCCAAAAAGTCGATTTGTACTGTGCTAGAAAAATTTCAATTTTCAGGCAAAAAAAATGCTAAAACACGTTTTTTTGGCCCAAAAAGTCGATTTGTACTGTGCTAGAAAAATTTCAATTTTCAGGCAAAAAAAATGCTAAAACACGTTTTTTTGGCCCAAAAAGTCGATTTGTGCATGCATCTTCGATACCCGTTTATATCCCAAATTTAGCCTAAAAACACCGAAAAATCGAGTTTTTTGGGTCTCAGAAGCGATTTGTACAGTGCTAGAAAAATTTCAATTTTCAGGAAAAAAAAATGCTAAAACACGTTTTTTTGGCCCAAAAAGTATCGACTTTTTGGGCCAAAAAAACGTGTTTTAGCATTTTTTTTGCCTGAAAACTGAAATTTTTCTAGCACAGTACAAATCGACTTTTTGGGCCAAAAAAACGTGTTTTAGCATTTTTTTTGCCTGAAAATTAAAATTTTTCTAGCACAGTACAAATCGACTTTTTTTTGCCAAAAAAACGTGTTTTAGCATTTTTTTTGCCTGAAAATTGAAATTTTTCTAGCACAGTACAAATCGACTTTTTGGGCCAAAAAAACGTGTTTTAGCATTTTTTTTTGCCTGAAAATTGAAATTTTTCTAGCACAGTACAAATCGCTTCTGAGACCCAAAAAACTCGATTTTTCGGTGTTTTTAGGCTAAATTTGGGATATAAACGGGTATCGAAGATGCATGCACAAATCGACTTTTTGGGCCAAAAAAACGTGTTTTAACAGGCAGGAAGGCAGACAGGCAGGTAGGTAGGGAGGCAGGTAGGTAGGTAGGTAGGTAGGTAGGGAGGCAGGCAGGCAGGCAGGCAGGTAGGTAGGTAGGTAGGCAGGCAGGCAGGCAGGCAGGGAGGGAGGCAGACAGACAGACAGGCAGGCAGGCAGGCAGGCAGGCAGGCAGGCAGGCAGGTAGGCAGGCAGGCAGGCAGGCAGGCAGGCAGGCAGGCAGGCAGGCAGACAGGCAGGCAGACAGACAGGCAGGCAGACAGACAGACAGACAGGCAGGCAGGCAGGCAGGCAGGCAGGCAGGCAGGTAGGCAGGCAGACAGTGAAATCTGACTTATATAGGGATGAAGTGAACCAATTTTCTATCCCGTTTCTACCACTAAAGAAAACGTGTTTACATACACCATGCTATTATATATTAGATATATAGATTATAAATTATTCATTATTATTATTATTACCTGTATTAATATTATTACCTGTATTATTATTATTATTATTATTATTATTATTATTATTATTATTATTATTATTATTAGTAGTAGTAGTAGTAGTAGTAGTAGTAGTAGTAGTAGTATTGCCAATTCGGGCCCTTATTCTGGCTATACTTACGACTCTCTCTCTCTTTCTCTCTCACACACACATGTAAACAAAGAAACATTTGCAATGAAATGAAATGAAAATAATGCCCTTGAAAACGAATAAAGTGTACTAAAAGTGAAATAGTAGTATTAAAAATGATGTAGATTAAAGTGAAGTATAAAGGTGTGCAATATAGTAGATGAAAATTGAAACTGACTCGAATGTGTAAATGCAGTGTTGCCATGGTGTTGTAGCCACTTCTAGCCACCTCTAGCCCAAGTGTGCAGGGTAGAAGCAGTGTTACCAATGTTTTGTAGCCCAGTTTTGTAGCCCCAAGGTGAGTTGTGATTGGCTAAAATGGGGGTGTTGGCGATTTTTGTCGAATATATATAAGGTCGTAAGCCGCCGGGGTGGTTGGTGGGGTGGGGGAGGGTAAAACAAGGGATTGGGGGGGCGAAATTTTGGATTTAGAAGCCAAATAAAAAAAAATTTGGGCTTCTTCTCGACAGCCTAACCAAACCAAGCCTTATTTAACCTAACCTCTTCCTATTAGAATTAGTAGTAGTAGTATTAGTAGTAGTAGTAATATTAGTAGTAGTAGTAGTATTACCTAACCTAACCTAGACCACAGTAGACTACCAGGACCTAACCGGGGCAGACTACCGGGACCTAACCGGGGCAGACTACCGGGACCTAACCTAACATAACAGAACCGGGACAGACTACCGGGACCTAACCGGGGCAGACTACCGGGACCTAACCTAACATAACAGGACCAGGACAGACTACCGGGACCTAACCGGGGCAAACTACCGGGACCTAACCTAACATAGCCTAACCGGGGCAGACTACCGGGACCTAACCTAACATAACAGAACCGGGACAGACTACCGGGACCTAACCGGGGCAGACTACCGGGACCTAACCTAACATAACAGGACCGGGACAGACTACCGGGACCTAACCGGGGCAAACTACCGGGACCTAACCTAACATAGCCTAACCGGGGCAGACTACCGGGACCTAACCTAACATAGCCTAACCGGGGCAGACTACCGGGACCTAACCTAACATAGCCTAACCAGGGCATACTACCGGGACCTAACCTAACCTAACCTAACCTAACCTAACCTAACCTAACCTAACCTAACCTAACCTAACCTACCGAGACCTAACCGGGGCAAACTACCGGGACCTAACCTAACATAACACGACCGGGACAGACTACCGGGACCTAACCGGGGCAGACTACCGGGACCTAACCTAACATAACAGGACCGGGACAGACTACCGGGACCTAACCGGGGCAGACTACCGGGACCTAACCTAACATAACACAACCGGGACAGACTACCGGGACCTAACCGGGGCAGACTACCGGGACCTAACCTAACATAACAGAACCGGGACAGACTACCGGGACCTAACCGGGGCAGACTACCGGGACCTAACCGGGGCAGACTACCGGGACCTAACCTAACATAACAGGACCGGGACAGACTACCGGGACCTAACCTAACATAACAGAACCGGGACAGACTACCGGGACCTAACCGGGGCAGACTACCGGGACCTAACCTAACATAACAGAACCGGGGCAGACTACCGGGACCTAACCGGGACAGACTACCGGGACCTAACCTAACCTAACCTAACCTAACCTAACCTAACCTAACCTAACCTAACCTAACCTAACCTAACCTACCGAGACCTAACCGGGGCAAACTACCGGGACCTAACCTAACATAACAGGACCGGGACAGACTACCGGGACCTAACCGGGGCAGACTACCGGGACCTAACCTAACATAACACAACCGGGACAGACTACCGGGACCTAACCGGGGCAGACTACCGGGACCTAACCTAACATAACACAACCGGGACAGACTACCGGGACCTAACCGGGGCAGACTACCGGGACCTAACCTAACATAACAGAACCGGGACAGACTACCGGGACCTAACCGGGGCAGACTACCGGGACCTAACCTAACATAGCCTAACCGTGGTATACTACCGGGACCTAACCTAACCTAACCTAACCCTTAACCTAACCTAACCTAACCCAACCTAACCTAACCTAACCTAACCTAACCCTTAACCTAACCTAACCTAACCTAACCTAACCTAACCCAACCTAACCTAACCTAACCCTTAACCTAACCTAACCTAACCTAACCTAACCCAACCTAACCGAACCGAACCTAACCTAACCTAACCCTTAACCTAACCTAACCTAACCTAACCTAACCTAACCTAACCCCTAACCTGCTGCCCCGCTGCCCCGCCGCCCCGCCCCGCTGCCCCGCCCCACTGCCCTGCCCCACTGCCCCGCCGCCGCCCGGCTGTCACCCCGCTGCCCTGCCGCCCCGCTGCCCCGCCACCCCGCTGCTCCGCCACCCTGCCCCACTGCCCCGCTGCCCCGACGCCCCGCTGCCCCGCTGTCCAGCCCCGCCGCCCCACTGCCCCGCCCCGCTGCCCCGACGCCCCTATGCCCCGCCGCCCCGCCCCGCAACTGCCCCACTGCCCCGCCCCGCTGCCCCGCCGCCCCGCTGCCCCGACGCCCCGCTGCCCCGCCCCGCTGCCCCGCCGCCCCGCCCCGCAACTGCCCCACTGCCCCGCCCCGCTGCCCCGCTGCCCCGACGCCCCGCCCCCCCGCCCCGCTGCCCCGACGCCCTGCTGCCCCGCTGTCAAGCCCCGCCGCCCCACTGCCCCGCCCCACTGCCCCGCATCCCGCTGCCCCGCCGCCCCGCTACCCCGCCTCGCAACTGCCCCGCCTCCCCGCCCCGCCCCGCTGCCCCACTGCCCCGCCCCGCTGCCCCGATGCCCTGCCGCCCCGCTGCCACGCCGCCCCGCTGCCCCTAACCTAACCTAACCTAACCTAACCTAACCCAACCTAACCTAACCTAACCTAACCCTTAACCTAACCTAACCTAACCCTTAACCTAACCTAACCTAACCTAACCTAACCTAACCTAACCCTTAACCCAACCTAACCTAACCTAACCTAACCTAACCTAACCCTTAACCTAACCTAACCTAACCTAACCTAACCTAACCTAACCTAACCCTTAACCCAACCTAACCTAACCTAACCTAACCTAACCTAACCTAACCTAACCTAACCTAACCTAACCCCTAACCTGCTGCCCCGCCGCCCCGCCCCGCTGCCCCGCCCCACTGACCTGCCCCACTGCCCCGCCGCCGCCCAGCTGTCACCCCGCTGCCCCGCTGCCCTGCCGCCCCGCTGCCCCGCCACCCCGCTGCCCCGCCACCCTGCCCCACTGCCCCGACGCCCCGCTGCCCCGCTGTCCAGCCCCGCCGCCCCACTGCCCCGCCCCGCTGCCCCGACGCCCCGCTGCCCCGCCGCCCCGCCCCGCAACTGCCCCACTGCCCCGCCCCGCCGCCCCGACGCCCCGCTGCCCCGCCCCGCTGCCCCGACGCCCCGCCACCCCGCCCCGCAACTGCCCCCCTGCCCCGCCCCGCTGCCCCGCCCCGCTGCCCCGCTGCCCCGCCACCCCGCCCCGCTGCCCCGATGCCCTGCTGCCCCGCTGTCAAGCCCCGCCGCCCCACTGCCCTGCCCCGCTGCCCCGCATCCCGCTGCCCCGCCGCCCTGCTGCCCCGCAACCCCGCTACCCCGCCTCGCAACTGCCCCGCCTCCCCGCCCCGCTGCCCCGCTGCCCCGCCCCGCTGCCCCGATGCCCTAAAGCCCCGCTGCCACGCCGCCCCACTGCCCTGCCGCCACGCCGCCCTGCCGCCCCGCTGCCCCTAACCTAACCTAACCCAACCTAACCTAACCTAACCTAACCTAACCCTTAACCTAACCTAACCTAACCCTTAACCTAACCTAACCTAACCTAACCTAACCTAACCCTTAACCTAACCTAACCTAACCTAACCTAACCTAACCTAACCCTTAACCTAACCTAACCTAACCCAACCTAACCTAACCCAACCTAACCTAACCTAACCTAACCTAACCTAACCCAACCTAACCTAACCTAACCTAACCCAACCTAACCTAACCTAACCTAACCTAACCTAACCCAACCTAACCTAACCTAACCTAACCTAACCTAACCTAACCTAACCTAACCCCTAACCTGCTGCCCCGCTGCCCCGCCGCCCCGCCCCGCTGCCCCGCCCCACTGACCTGCCCCACTGCCCCGCCGCCGCCCGGCTGTCACCCCGCTGCCCCGCTGCCCCGCTGCCCTGCCGCCCCGCTGCCCCGCCACCCCCGCTGCCCCGCCACCCTGCCCCACTGCCCCGACGCCCCGCTGCCCCGCTGTCCAGCCCCGCCGCCCCACTGCCCCGCCCCGCTGCCCCGACGCCCCGCTGCCCCGCCGCCCCGCCCCGCAACTGCCCCACTGCCCCGCCCCGCTGCCCTGCCCCGCTGCCCCGCCGCCCCGCTGCCCCGACGCCCCACTGCCCCGCCCCGCTGCCCCGACGCCCCGCTGCCCCGCCACCCCGCCCCGCAACTGCCCCACTGCCCCGCCCCGCTGCCCCACCCCGCTGCCCCGCCCCGACGCCCTGCTGCCCCGCTGTCAAGCCCCGCCGCCCCACTGACCCGCCCCGCTGCCCCGCATCCCGCTGCCCCGCCGCCCTGTTGCCCCGCCGCCCCGCTACCCCGCCTCGCAACTGCCCCGCCTCCCCGCCCCGCTGCCCCGCCGCCCCGCTGCCTCGCCCCGCTGCCCCGATGCCCTGCCGCCCA